>JACXIL010000234.1:0-13771 GCA_014737365.1 Bombus soroeensis
TTATTATTTAATTTGCACTTTACAATTTGTCCAGCTGGATATTTGGTAGATTTTTTTAACTTAATTGCTAAATAACACGTGGGTAGCACCCCCAACAGAATACAATGTTCAAGCTTTAAATTTGAAGCCAGTAGTGGGCAGTGGTATTGGAGAAAGTAAATTTTTTTTATTATTATTATTTAATTTGCACTTTACAATTTGTCCAGTTGGACATTTGATAGATTTTTTAACTTAATTGCTAAATAATACCTGGATAGCACTCCCAACAGGATACAATGTTCAAGCTTTAAATTTGAAGCAAATAGTGGGCAGTGGTATTGGAAAAAGCAATTTTTTTCTTTTTTTATTATTTAATTTGCACTTTACAATTTGTCCAGCTGGATATTTGGTAAATTTTGTAACTTAATTGCTCAATAACACGTGGGTGGCTGTTTCCAGCGGGATATTATCTTCGAATTTGATTATTTTATTTCTTTAGTGAGGTCAGTGGGGTATTTTTTTTTTTTTTAGTCTTCTTTCTATGAGAGTACGATTCATGTGAAAAATATAGAAGAAGAATACTTGGGACAGAATATTAAGAGTCATATTATATGCTTCTTAGTACAATGTCTACGTAATAGTTGTATTATATGCTTCTTAGTAGAATGTCTACGTAATAGTCGTATTATATGCTTCTTAGTAGAATGTCTACGTAGTAGTATATATATGAGTGTAATCTGTACATTCTCAGTCAATCCTATGTGTGTTTAGCCACAATTATTTTCCTTCTCATTTTTTTTTTTTTTTTTTTGAGGCTAAACATAGGTCTTTTTAATTTTCTGCCTAATTTTAAGAATATTCACATAATATTAAAATATCAAATATAAACTGGATCTGTTGCCTCTTACTAATAATATCAATAATAAAACTTTTCTCCTCAATTCTGCGTTTTTGGTTTTTCACGAAACTTCGCCAACTTAGCTATTTTTAAATGTATTTCTAAAAACAATTTTTAAAAACAATGTAATCTAAAAACAAAAGCACTGGAAGGATATCACATTTCGCCAAAACACAGTGTTTCCATTCTCACGAGAAATCGCCGATTTATATTTTTTATATAACAGTTGTTCTTCCAACAAATTCCCGTGTTAATCGGATCGTGTTAATCGCTAATAATGGTTTTTATGTTTTCTTCAATCGAATGTTAATCAATATTCCAAGAAATGAACAATAAAGCTTAATCATGGTTAATATCTCGGTGAATCGATATATTTAATGATGGCTTGGTTTTTTTGTTTTATAACGGTGGAGAGGTGCTGTTGTGCGTGAATTTGCAGACTTCGGCTTATCGATTTGCTCACCGATGATACACACAGTTAACGGGAAACTAAACCGACGTGACTTTACTTTAGAAGCAACAGCGAGATGTTTGATTTTTTAATTGATACGTTTTACACGAGAGATGTTCGTTCCGCGATAAGACAAGCCGATGCTGTTACACGTTTTCGCCATCTTATCTCCAGCCAAATGAATGTCATCTATTTAACAAGGCGATCTTCGTATTTTCTTGTTCTTATCAGGCTCCTGTCCATTTCTATGAAAGTAGGCGTGCCTGTTCGTTTACGCATAAATTTACCGCATCGACAAATTCATCAATTTTGTTTTGTTCCCTGCAATTTAATTAATATAATAAAAAATATACCACGGCACAATACTTCGTGAAATGAAAGCTATTATAACATTTATAGCTACTATGTAATTATAATATAATTAGAAAAAAATATACAGTTAATCTTCGTACGCCTCGTAAAAGGGCCATTTTTATTCAAATGAATAATAAATATACCTGGAATATCGTATAATGTATCTGTATAATTTTTAATGATAATATATCTTTGTAACAAGTACTGCGTTAGATGAAAAAAATAAACTAACAAAATACGACGTAAATTTAAAAAAACAAATATTTGATTTTATAATAAATGCCCATGTCGATACCACACATTGGACATTGAACGTTCCAAACTAAGCACAATCGTGTCACTTACGACCCACAGTCATTGCACGTCGATCGTTCTTCTTTCGACATTCTTCTCTTTTCAACCCACCTATTACGTCTCTTGTTTTTCTCAATTTCATTCGCATCGATGCACGCTCTTCTTCAAAATTATCAGTGACAGATTTGCTATCACTAAACGCAATCTAAAAAGCGCGATATATTGGATTCTCCGAAATGTTTCTTTCGTTTTATAAGGAAATAATAGACGCACAGTGCTTTTTGTTTTATATTAATTTATTGAATTATACGGAAACATAATAATAGAAATAGAACGAAATGGATCGTACGTAATTCAATAAAATGATATAAAACAAAAATTGTTGTTCATCTATTATCATCTTATAAAACGAAAGAAACTTTTACTTGCAAAATTCCACGTGATATTGAATGTTATTCTCAGACTGTGGATACTTGTGCGTTTATGCAAAGCAGATGAAAAATGCGTAGTGTATGCAATGTGCAAAAATATATGAAATATCGTCTATGTGTTTCTGTTTGTGACAAAGTTTATGCCTGTTTTCTGCTTTAACTTGTATGTGTCCTCGTGCTTGTGTAAGTTTCACGGTTATGGTATCTATATATTTTGTGCATATATATGTAATGTCGTAAATCTCGGGGTAATTCAGGTGATCGATTCTGAAGTCTGAAAATCGAGTCTATTGTGAAAATACTTAAACGAAATACAGGAGTAAACAACAATTAATACCAATCGATAACAGTGAACAATAAATAACAATGCAATGTCTACCTGAAAATCGAGAATAGATTTTCTACGTCCTGAGCTACCGATCGTTGTCCGTCAATCTTCAATGTTTTAAATAATTATTCTTTCTTCTGTGATCTTGTTTATCTCTGATGTTGCTCTCTGTTCGTCTCTCAAAATGGCTGTCCCCAAACCAAAGAAAGTCCCTCTGTCCGTGAAATGAAGAAAGTCGTGCTATCCTTAAAAAGAGAAAGTCCCTATCACACTTGAACTCTAGGGAGTTTACATATGTGGTATATATCTTGCAGAGTAAATAAGCAGACAGAAATAAAGAATTCATTCGTATGTGAAATATCTGTGGTGGAGATGTAACATAAATCAAGGAATTTAAATCAATAATGAGACGAGTTAATTTAATTAACTATATTTACAGATATTTTAAACTGTAGAATACAAAATTAGTCGTAAGCGTCGTTCGCTTGATGATACTCCTTATTAGATTATTATAATTATTTTTTTTTTAGTCCGTGCCTTTCGACTTTGGACGATTTTTCGGTTTTACATCTCGTTTACCTATCACGTTTTTTACATTCTCTCAGTCTTATTGCGTTATTGTTATTCTGTTATGTTATTCTATTTACATGTCACAATTTGTATTATTTATTTTTACTTAGTCCGTGCCTTTCGGCTTTGGACGAGTTTTCGATTTTACATCCCGTTTACTTATAACGCTTTTTACATTCTCTCAGTCTTAGATTACAACGTCTGTTAAAGAAAGAGAAGGCGCGAAGACACGCTGCAAAGTTTGGCTCTGCGACAATTTGGTTCCTGCCGAGCTGCAATTTTATTTCGAGCAGTTGCCTGGTCTTCAAACGAATTACTTTCTATCGTATCGTTCCAATACCTTCGTCAATCGATGGAATAATTGCTACAAAATAGCTGGAAATTATAGAAGAAAATCTGGCGTAAATCTCTTATTATTATTATTATTATTATTTACTTAGTCCGTGCCTTTCGGCTCTGGACGAGTTTTCGGTTTTACATCTCGTTTACCCATCACGCTTTTTACATTGTCTCAGTCTTATGGCGTTATCACCTTACTGCCTCCTCTCTTATATCTATCTAAGCTCTTTTCCTTGTCTATATCTATCTAAACTTTTTTCTTATATATCTACCTCCCCTCTTATACACTCTTTTATATTGCATTGCGTTACATAATTTATCTCTAAAACTATGGCAACTTTTGGGCTTTTGCCTGCTTGCTGTGCTTCCTTATCGTCGTTCCTCCCCTTCTCTTCTCTATTACTGTTTTTAATTTTGCTAGTCCTTCTCCAGACTCGTTTAGAATTCTTTTCATGTCCTTTGGTCTTCCCGTTATTTCGCATTTTTCTATTACATGTCTCAGGTGATACTCCTTATTAGATTGATTCCTTGTACTAGTTCGCTCTGACTGACTGACTTACTGACTCTGTTCGGAATTTTGAGTGGTCGTCCGCTTATGGCACGGACAAGCCCATTCATGTCCTCCCAGAGTTGTAAACCTAACGACTCCGAGGTCAGGTAAAAGTCCACTGGAAAGGACCAGCAGGAAGGGCACGAGGCACTGACGAAACCAAACGGCTGGAAAGGAGAATCAGCAACGTAGGAAGACAGTTCATATTCAGTCATCGTATTATACGGTTTAAATACTTGATTTAGCACGGCAGTGCTCTTCACTTCGTTCGTTAAATTCTATAACTTAGTACAAATAAAGTGCTGGATAAATCTAACACTCGATTCATTTAATCTCCTCCACCTTGAACGTTAAGTCATTCGAGGTACGCGATATGGACCGATCGGTTTGACCTGACCGGTTGCTCTTTAGTCGATAATTCGCAACAAAAATTGATATAATTATCAGAGAAGCTATTATGACAAAAATTATCGTAACTTTTGTTATATTAACTTCGAGCATGAAGACAATTACATTATACTTAATAATTATTATGTAGCGCTGTTTGTATAACTCCAAGAGGACAAGATAATTTAGTTAAAACATACTTTTCGATGATGTAGCTTCGTTTCTGATACCACCGACCCTTACGAAAGGTTCAACCTTTGCAAATTCATAATAAAGGGTATATAGCATGGTCAGTGGCCATTTCCCTTCCATTTCGTCCGGATTCAGCTGCAACAAGCACATTACATTGTAAATTAGTTTCGTGCTTAATCTTCGTGTGTACACAATATGATACGTACGTTCACCGTCGTCATGGAAGCTAGGAATGAATTAAGTGCTTTGTTAACAGGTGCATCACTCCAACGGAATGGTGTGATATTGACCGATCCATTGATAAATTAATTCATAAGCTGTGTCCCAAATGGACGGGCTACTCAGTTCGCTTTCCCTGTGATCAAAGTCAAGCTATCAATATCATATCGAGATTTGTTATTTCTATCGTTCACATGATAATGTTTGGTGCTAAAGCGCAAGATGCAAAGTAGACAAATTTGTAATAGACAGTAGACATAATTACTGAGATTCGTTCGCACTACTAATGACTCGTGAAGAATGTAACGTAAAATTAAGACTTGGATTGTAAAAGAAAAGAAAGCTGAGTCGTAATCCAGCTATTAACTTTCTTTTATCCAACTTTATTGTAAATTTAGTGATTGCAAGAAGTAGAATGACACTGAATCGGAGAAAAGACTGCACAAAAACTCTTTGAGCCGGCTGAAGTCTCCGCTTATATGCGTTTTGCTTTTGGGGATGTTGAGGGGTTCGGTGTAAGTTTTGATGTGCAAAATTGTCCGAAGCTAGGGGGTCCATGTCTTATCTCTGATGTGGACTAAGGTGTGTCATAGCCTCGGTGCAGACTATGATGGGATCGATGTCACAAGAACTTGGTCGTCTATTTATACTAGTCGAGGAATGTACCGAAAGGTTTGAACTTGTCGCTGATTGTAGGTTGCACGTAGCAGCGAAATTGCTTTGTCCAGAGTTTGTTTCTTACATTATGTGCGTCGTACAGTGTTAATCCTCTGTGGGAAAACAACTATGTGAGGCATCTGCGTATCGCCATGTTCTAAGACGCATATGCCGCTACACATCCAAAAAGCAGAGGTCGTCGAAAAGGAAAAACGAGGTATCAAAAAATAAATAAATAGACAGCCTTGGATAAGAGTCTCTTATTAAATAGAGGATCAAAATAGTTGGGATAATGAAATCTTGAGATAGCAGAACAGTCACTTTTCCGATAGGAAATCTCATTTATTCAAATACAGATTAAGATTAATTGACAGCTTCTTTAAATATTTATGGATGCCATATTCGTTTCACTGCTAAGTCACGTAATTCTCTCAACATAAGCAACAATTGCATGGAATTACATTCTTCCATGATCTTTATCGAATGTCACGAATGCTTCGGTATGAAAATTATTATTTTTTCGTTTGTGTAAAATATTAATGCAGTATCGGACAAGGGGAAATATATTCAGATTAGAGTCTAAGGAATAAACTGGGAGTCTTAAGAGTGCTGGGGAGGAGAGAAAGAGAGAGAGAGAGTGTGTAGGTGAGAGAATATGCTTTGGTGACGTAAAAACTAAATGAGTGAAGGAGTGGGAGAAGAATGCGAGGATCGAGGGTCAGCATTTTTTGACATGGGAAGCAGAAGCTGTGAGCCGAGTGTTAGAATAAGACGTATGGAGATATTGTAGTCAGTTTTTGTATTGGGTATTGCTTGTAAAATAGAATTAAACTACACTTTAAATAGAACATCCTTCCTTATCCTTCCTCTAGAAGAACACACATCGAAAGATACTACATTAATTATCGGTGTCTTTATCGCGACGAAACCGTTTCATCGCGTCAGTATAATTAAGGTTTTTCTAACTTGTTGCCAGCTTCTGACGAATCTACGTGCTTTGGATGATTCTCAGTATCGTGTTTTCTAATGTCTGTGATCGCAGCTTTTCCAAAGCCGTGTATCTTTGCTGATTCTGTTGCAATTACACCGCTTTCGAGTTTTTAATCGCGTCGTATTTTTAATTCTTTTAATAATTATCAATGTTAATTGTAATAATTATAGCAGTAATAATTGTTTTTAATTCTTATAATCAAGAAGAAACAGAGGAAGGAATACGTTGTATACAAACGTTGATAAAATATGCGCATATTTGAAACGGAAAAAGGTATCCGTTGCTGGGAAATATTATGTTCGGATAAGTTAGAGTATTCAGAAGCGGCTAAAAGAAGGCAAAAGAATTTGTAGACCGTGTGAAAAGGGGGAGAAAACTGTGATACATTAGTATAAAGAATGTAGGGAAGTAAATAGACCGCGAGACAGACTGAAGAAAGTGAAGGATGAAAGATACTGTGAAGAAATTGGCTGAGGAATTTAAAAAACACAGACAAGTCCAACGATAGTGTTAAGTAGTAATAAGGTAAAAATGGAGTAGAATAGGTTGAGTAAATGGACAATTAGACAACTAAGGAGCAATAGCAAGACAGGAATGATAAGTATGAAAGGATGAATGAAAGGAATTGTAAGTGAAATCCATTTTTAGGCCGCTAAGGTCGAAATTAAATAAACAGTAATAAATAACAATAATATTAAGATATTCTAATAAGAGGGGCTCTACTCTAATGAAATATTTAAAGTATAGTACTTGTCACGATATCCAGCAGCTAAACGAAATCCAAATTCCATTTTCTATCCATTCACCTTCATAAGAATACAAAAAAACAATGGATACTATAACAAAATAGCCAAAGTACTTGTTAGAATATCAGTAGCTAAACAAAATCCAAATTTAATTTTCTATTCATTTACCTTCATAACAATACAGAGAAACAACGGATACTATAACAAAATAGCCAAAGTACTTGTTAGAATATCAGTAGCTAAACAAAATCCAAATTCCATTTTCTATCCATTCACCTTCATAAGAATACAAAAAAACAATGGATACCATAACAAAATAGCCAAAGTACTTGTTAGAATATGTAGTAGCTAAACAAAATCCAAATTTAATTTTCTATTCATTTACCTTCATAACAATACAGAGAAACAACGGATACTATAACAAAATAGCCAAACTACTTGTTACAATGTCTAGTAGCTAAACAAAATCCAAATTCCATTTTCTATCCATTCACCTTCATAAGAATACAAAAAAACAATGGATACTATAACAAAATAGCCAAAGTACTTGTTACAATGTCTAGTAGCTAAACAAAATCCAAATTCCATTTTCTATCCATTCACCTTCATAAGAATACAGAGAAACAACGGATACTATAACAAAATAGCTAAAGTACTTGTTACAATATCAGTAGCTAAACAAAATCCAAATTCCATTTTCTATTCATTCACCTTCATAAGAATACAAAAAAACAATGGATACTATAACAAAATAGTCAAAGTACTTGTTACAATGTCTAGTAGCTAAACAAAATCCAAATTCCATTTTCTATCCATTCACCTTCATAAGAATACACAAAAACAACGGATACTATAACAAAATAGCCAAAGTACTTGTTACAATATCTAGTAGCTAAACAAAATCCAAATTCCATTTTCTATTCATTCACCTTCATAAGAATACAAAAAAACAACGGATACTATAACAAAATAGCCAAAGTACTTGTTAGAATATGTAGTAGCTAAACAAAATCCAAATTTAATTTTCTATTCATTCACCTTCATAAGAATACAAAAAAACAATGGATACTATAACAAAATAGCCAAAGTACTTGTTACAATATCAGTAGCTAAACAAAATCCAAATTCCATTTTCTATCCATTCACCTTTATAAGAATACAAAAAAACAATGGATACTATAACAAAATAGCCAAAGTACTTGTTACAATATCTGGCAGCTAAACAAAATCCAAATTCCATTTTCTATTTATTTATCTTCTCTAAGCAGAAGAGTTTGAATAAAAATTCGCAGTCTGATTATTACGAAAGGCCCATAAATGGCCAATAGATGGGTCGTGTAAAGCTATCGGATGTCTGATCGAGGTTGTTGACGTCCGAACCTCGCACCAACATTCCGGCTCGCTGCTTCCTGGTGGTTTCTTCGGCTCGCCTTGCGGTGCCGGTTCTAGAAGAACGTTTAGGTTGAAGGCCTGACACGTGGAAGGGCCTCACTTTCGTTAAGAGCTGTTGCTGCTGCCGCTGCTCTCAACAGACGAGTCACGATTGCTCTTCTCGTGATTTTTTTTCGTGCCAAGTGAGAAATGGGTCATTTTTTACCCGGCCATTCGAGTTTACTTGTTCCTCACGTTGCATAAATTCTGTCTCGCTTTGATTTAGGAAGCTTCTAATAGTGATTGCTCTTATATAATTTGATAATGTAAATATGATAGTAGAATATCTATTCCCCAAAAGAATGGCTTCCTCGTTTTTTATTGCTTCTTTTCTATAAAAAATTTTTCTCTACTTTTTTTTCTCTTTTTTAAATTGCAATTTGTTCTGGAGACGTTCAACAATTTCATGTGACTTAATTATGTTAGTAGAACGTAAGTATTTTCCTAACAGTTCATACCGTTTTTATCGTCGGATTATTAATTCGTTTGTGTGTCTTTTAATTAGTCTCCACAAGACAGATTGGATGTGTAGATTATGTGCTAGAGTATTTAGGTGATTAGTTTGTCTCTGTTTTGTCTGTTTCTTATTGTTAGATTTAATTGCAAACCTCTTACTTTTTCCTTTCTTATGCTTCTGAAATCTTAATGAAGATTTATTTCACACGTAAATACAGAAAAATGCATTACACGTTCTCTTATTTTTATATTCATCATTTTCTTACTTTTCTGTCATGTGTTTTCACTCGCTTTCAGAAGCTCAAGTTTCAATTTTCTTTTAAACAAGAAAACACGTGTACAAACCATGTCGTTACTTTTAACTTTCTTTCTGTATTATCATTTCTACGTTGAAGAATAATTAAAATCTACTCTTTGAAAGTTTTTTACTAATGTTAATCTTTAGAAATTGTGTTAATTTAAACGTGTATAATAGAAATAAATATTTTAAAACACTAGCTTATATGTATGTATAGCGTCCTAACGGTTGTCTAACACGCTATCTTTAGAATAAGTGCGTGTTTACGAATTTGATAAATAAACTATATGGTTCATAACATATATAATATTCTAGTTTCAATTTTCGCGTGTTGTACGCTTACAGAAACTAGATCACGGAGTATACAACATCGATTCGTCATTTTCTAGATATATTTTCGGATCCACTTCAAACTTGACCAACTTAACCACGATATTCGAGCCTCATAACAGCGCTAATGGAGTTTCAAAATGCCTCGTGTGACACATACAATATATATTCGTAAGAGGATTTAGTCCACGAGCGACCGAATATTTTCGCCAAGTTCTTTTTATTGTCCAAATTTACTGCTCGGCTATTCATTTAGCGTGAAAATGGTTGCATCATTTCTAACAGAGAAACTTGAGTGTAATTATAATTATTAAAAATTTCAGAGCTATCTTAACACTAGAAGTACCACAGCAGTCGAAATGACTGGTTCTGCAACTTTATTTTCAAATTCCTACTTCATGTTATATTTTTTTCCGTAACAATGTAATGACTTTCGCAACGATAATTAAAGGAATAATATAATGAATTTTATTTTATTTTTTATGTATTCAAACTGAAAATAATTTTCTATCAAGGCTACTTATATCAATAGCAGTCAAAATGGCTGGTACTTGTCAAAGTGTAAAAGGGTCCTGCAATCTGTTTATCGCACCCCAGTTAACCAGTTTCCTCGTTTCCTACAACTTCCTAAACGTTTTTAAAATTTGTACTGCGTATCATTCGATATGATGATATCAGTCATCAGAAAAATCGCTAGATGCTAACTCTAGAAATATCACAGCAGTCAAAATGACTGGTTCTACAATTTTATAAGTGTGTCAACCCTCGTTTAGGAATTCCAGATGGATTAATAATACGAAAAATCTACTACATAACATTGAATTGCTTTTGTAAGAAAGTAATAAATCAATAAATATAAAAATATTCTATTATTAAGTATTTTTTAGAGACCAGTCATTTTGACTACATTCTAGTGTTAAAACTAGAACTACCGATAGTTAACATGAAGCTATTTCTACCAAAACCAGTTAAAATGACTTAAAATAAGTGGTGCGTTGATTTTTTGAAAAAAATTGAGAAGACCAAGAAATTTACATATACTTTAAGTTGACCTATTTATTTATGAACAAGTTATAATTGAAATTTTAAAATATACTAATAAAATGTTTCAACACTAGAACTACTCATAGTTAACACGAAGCTATTTCTACCAAAAGCAGTCAAAACGACTGGCGTTTAAAAAATACATAATAATAGAATATTTTTATATTTAGTGATTTATTACTTTATACAGAAGCAATTCCACGTTATGTAGTACATTTTTGATATTATTAATCCATCTGGGATCCCTAAACGAGGGTTGACAAATTTATAAAATTGTAGAACCAGTCATTTCGACTGCTGTGGTATATCTAGTGTTAGCATCTAGCGATTTTCCTGATAACTGATATCGTCATATCGAATGATAAGCAGTACAAATTTTAAAAACGTTTAGGAAGTTGTAGGAAACGAGGAAACTGGTAAATTGGGGTGCGATAAACAGATTGCAGGACCCTTTTACACTTTGACAAGTACCAGCCATTTTGACTGCTATTGGTATAAGTAGCCTTGATAGAAAATTATTTTCAGTTTGGATACGTAAAAAACAAAATAAAGTTCATTATATTATTCTTATAGTTATCGTTGCGAAACTCGTTACATCACTGCGGAAAAAAGATATAACATGAAGTAGGAATTTTAAAATAAGATTATAAAAACAGTCAGTTTGACTGATGTGGTAGTTCTACTGTTAAGACAATCGTCAGATCGGATCGTTTCGCGTATCTGTGTATAAACACAGAGAACGACAATTGAAAATCCATCCGCGAGAACTGTGTGCAGTAAAATTTCGTCGCGTTAGTCAGACACTGCCGCTTTACATTTTGCATCTGAAACAACGATTCTGTCCGAGTGCATAAGCACGTACGAAATGGCGAAATGGGGCCATCATGGCACAATAATAGCGGTGCAACGAGAGATTCGCGTCGTCTTGCTCGTCTATTAATAAATTTAGGAGAGGACCATCTATTTTGGAAACGATAAGTCTGCTCGAACAGACATGCCACTATTCGATGAACATTGTTGCGCCGGCTGAGTCCCGTCACAGTTGAAAAGCTGCATCGTAAAAGTCAGCGTCTCGCAAAAAATTGCAAAAAATCAACTTGAACTCGTGCCAAAGCGGAAGCAGAAAAAGCTTCGACCGTCTTCGGTATTTTCGCTTTCGTTCGTTTACAGCGAAAGCATTTCTATTTATAGAGGAAACAGCAGAGCGTTTGGTCGAAATTTCCATTCGCAAACTGAACTCGAGAAACACACGCGAATAACAGATTTTTCTATTTTATTTATTATTTTCCTCCTACTATTACCTTGTTCTCTATATTTCTTTTTCTGTTATTTGGTATTCGTGTTTCGTTACTGGTTACGTGATTTTTCAAATTTATTTGCAACTACGTATATCGTACGTATATAGCGCGTTGCGTGTCGTGTAAAATTAACGTCATGTCGTCAGAAAAAAATTGACTCTGTTAATATAGTTATGCATAAAGAAACAATAATTACACGCTTATGTATATTTTTCTTTGGATGCATCTCGTTCGAACAATTAAACAGATAACCAAGGTGCATTGGAAACGTCGTTTTTGTCGATTTGTCTTTTCGTAAGATCGTAATAAACATAATGATTACAGCTGGACTTTTTTAAATCACTTTGTTGTACTCAAGGCTAAAACATTGCTGGTTGTAAATAATTATGTGAAATGTCGTTGAGTGTTTTCTTCTAATTTCCTTTTTTAATTGAACTGCAATGATTGTACCGAAGGCGCGATAAAAGTACGACAAAAACGATTATATATTTCAAAAGTGCAAGTAGTTTTAAGCTGCACGTTAAATACTTACACTGCAGCTGGCTGCTGAAGTGAGCAAAATTTTCATATAAAGAAGACTAAAAAAAAAAAATACCCCACTGACCTCACTAAAGAAATAAAATAGATAAACTCGAAGATGTTATCCCGCTGGGGGTAGCCACCCACATGTTATTTAGCAATTAAGTTAGAAAAATTTAACAAATGTCCAGCTGAACAAATTGTAAAGTACAAATAAAAAAAACCTTTGTTCGAGAAAACACCCCACTGATCTCACTAAAGAAATAAAATAGTCAAACTCGAAGATGGTATCCCGCGGGGTGTAGCCATCCACATGTTATTTAGCAATTAAATTAGGAAAATTCACCAAATGTCCAGCTGGATAAATTGTAAAGTGCAAATTAAATAATAAAAAAAAGATTTGCTTTCTTCAATACCACTGCCCATTACTCGTTTCAAATTTAAAGCTGGAACATGGTATCCCGCTGAGGGTAGCCATCCACATGTTATTTAGCAATTAAATTAGGGAAATTTACCAAATGTCCCGCTGGACAAATTGTAAAGTACAAATTAAATAACATGAAAAAAAACTTCTATTCCAGAAAATACCCCACTCATCTCACTAAAGAAATAAAATAGTCAAACTCGAAGGTGTTATCCCGCTGGGGGTAGCCACCCACATGTTATTTAGCAATTAAGTTAGAAAAATTTACCAAATGTCCAGCTGGACAAATTGTAAAATACAAATTAAATAATAAAATAAAAAAAACACTGTTCTTACAAAAAAGAGAAGATTCTGAAAAATCAGGAATTGTGAACACAGTGATATTCTATTATTAAGAGACAGAGAGATTATAAAATAAAAATAATTGTCAATTGCATCACATTGCTGTCATACGATATAATATACAAACATTTTTAATATACAAAATATCGTCGGTATAATCTTCCGATTTGACTGTATCTTTCACCCATAAGATTGTCGATATATCATAATACATTTTTTACTATACATTATTATTACAGTTAT
>JACXIL010000234.1:15028-33875 GCA_014737365.1 Bombus soroeensis
CAGTAGAAGAAATTACATTTTATTATATATTTTTGTATTACATATTTTTATTATATATTGTTGTAATTTAATATAATAAAATGTAAATGTAAACGTATTGAACTTTGTTACGTCTCATTCGTTGTACATATATCTTGTTTTTAAATATGTTATATTTTATTGTACATTCATTTTCACAGTAGAAGAAATTACATTTTATTATATGTTTTTATTATATATTGTTGTAGTTTAATATAATAAAATGTAAATGTAAACGTATTGAACTTTGTTATGTCTCATTCGTTGTACATATATCTTGTTTTTAAATATGTTATATTTTATTGTACATTCATTTTCACAGTAGAAGAAATTACATTTTATTATATATTTTTGTATTATATATTTTTATTATATATTTTTGTAATTTAATATAATAAAATGTAAATGTAAACGTATTGAACTTTTAATATCTCATTCACTGTACATATATTTTGTTTTTAAATATGTTATATTTTATTGTACATTCATTTTCACAGTAGAAGAAATTACATTTTATTATATATTTTTGTATTACATATTTTTATTATATATTTTTGTAATTTAATATAATAAAATGTAAATGTAAACGTATTGAACTTTGTTATATCTCATTCACTGTACATATATCTTGTTTTTAAATATGTTATATTTTATTGTACATTCATATTCACAGTAGAAGAAATTACATTTTATTATATATTTTTGTATTACATATTTTTATTTTATATTTTTGTAATTTAATATAATAAAATGTAAATGTAAACGTATTGAACTTTGTTATGTCTCATTCACTGTACATATATCTTGTTTTTAAATATGTTATATTTTATTGTACATTCATTTTCACAGTAGAAGAAATTACATTTTATTATATATTTTTGTATTACATATTTTTATTATATATTTTTGTAATTTAATATAATAAAATGTAAATGTAAACGTATTGAACTTTTAATATCTCATTCACTGTACATATATTTTGTTTTTAAATATGTTATATTTTATTGTACATTCATTTTCACAGTAGAAGAAATTACATTTTATTATATATTTTTGTATTACATATTTTTATTACATATTGTTGTAATTTAATATAATAAAATGTAAATGTAAACGTATTGAACTTTGTTATATCTCATTCACTGTACATATATCTTGTTTTTAAATATGTTATATTTTATTGTACATTCATATTCACAGCAAAAGAAATTATTTTCTACCTTCAAAATTTATTATGCAACATCTTGCTCACTTATCATATCGATTTTTGATATACCGTGTTAAATACGTCTACTTCTTATATAGCACATTGTGCAAGCTAGAATTTTACTTTTTCCTTGCGGAAGAAAAAATAGAAAAAATACTCGCCAAATATCGACTAGTCACTGTGACAAACAATTCCTTTTTGTGCAAATTAGAGGTCACCAGCTTATCTTTTATTTCGGAACAGATATGGATGATGATTCATAGGGAATCGCGATAAATTTAATAACACAAATTTACCAGTCCATCTGTTTGCTCAAAAACAGTTATTATCATGCATTCAGTTCGTTTAAAAATACAATAGTTCGATCACTACATACTTTTTAAAAACGATCATCCTCCATAAATTAATAGATTTAATCGTGTAAAATATATTGTTTCTACGTTTTATTTTATTAATCGGTAACGATATTTATAATTATAGAATTATGGAATATTGTAAAATACATTCAATTATCAGATTATATAAAGATAATTACATTATCTTGTATAGACATATAATTAGATTATATTTAATTATAATAATGCTTATAGAATATTATTCGTACTATAACATTACTATATCGAATTAATTGTACCGTATTTAATTTTATTTAATTAACTATACCGGTGATACGTGATTTTCCTTTAATATCGATCAATTTCATTCTTTCCAATTTGTTTTTATTCGTCGATTTTGTAATATTAACGCATCTTTTCGAAATTATCGTGTGATAATTAGCATACGATAAATAGCATGTGAAACGGGTACAAAAAGTTTGGCAATTTGAGATGAGATTATAAATGCCGTAAATATTTTTGCATGTACTTTATTTCGCGATATAGCACGCCATATCTAACAAATATAATAATGTTAATTTAGAAATTTCATGCAAGTTACAAGAACAAGAACCTACTGCGAATAATAGAATTTATTATCTAACAACGAGCCGTTTGATTTTCAATTAGCCGAAATATAATTTATTAAATAGCAAAATCCACGGTTCGTTCATGTTTATTAAAGAAACGAAAAATTTGCCTGACAAATTAGTGAAACGTTAACGTTTTGCGCGTAGTATATTCTCCTATAGCGCCATCAAGTAACCTTGCAGTTAATGCGATTTTAAATGTACTAATTAAACTAGAAAATACATTTTCACTTGTACCACGGTGTATACGTTACACTATCGCGATAATCTTTAAAATAAAAATTTTTCATCTTCCATAAATTTTCGTAAATTGTTAAATATTCATACAATTCAATAAACGGGCAATTTTTGTTAAAATATCGGAATATATATTGTTTCTCCTGTGAGAAAAGTAATGGTTCATTTACGAAAGCCAATAAAATGTACGGTTTGATTAATAGATGACTTTGTAGAACACGAAGGAATCACGAGAATTCCTGCAGGGAGCTCACGTTTCCTTGGCCATTGCTCAATATGCTGGATAACGGTTACACACGTTAAGTAGTTTTAGCCAAGCCTAACCCAGGGTTAGTCACGTTAGAGCTACGATTCAGAGGATTAATCTACTTGTTTTCTATCGTTACAGTGAATCCTGCACGACTTCTTTTTCGGTCTTTTACTAAATCAGTTTGAAATTTAAATATGAAATTTTAATAGATATTTCTTATCTATTGAATACAACATAAACAGTGTAAAATATGCAAAGAGTGAAATATTAGTAAAGTAAGCAGCTTATTGCACTATCGTTTAATTGTTCAGTTATACATTTTACATTTAAATGTTTTTCGAGTCTAATAATGCTACATAATGATAATAAATAAATAATAAATAAAATAATAAATATTCCTGATAATACAACAGTCCATGTCATATATAAATAAAAACAGAATGAAATTTTAGTATAATGTCGGATATTTTTAAGTGGAGGAAAAGATAAGAATAATTTGGTGTGGTAAATAATCTTATTTATGGAAGTATTTTATATTATTGTAGTTCAGTTTATAGTACTTCAAGAAAAGAAAAAGCACAATGAAATATTAGTATGGCGCCGGATATTTTTTAACGATTTTTAATAAGAATAATTTATTATGTCAAATAATCTTATTTACGGAAGTATCTTATGTTAGTTCAGTTTATAATACTCCAATAGTTCACATATGCAATATTCAAAGAAAAAGCACAAAGAAAAAGCACAATGAAATTTTAATATAACGCTGGATATTTTTAAACGATTTTTAATACGAAAAATTGAAGAATAAGAATAATTTATTATGGCAAATAATTTTATTTATTGCACTATCTTATATTAGTTCAGTTTATAATACTCCAATAGTTCACATATGCAATATTCAAAGAAAAAGCACAATGGAATTTTAATATACCACTGGATATTTTAAACGATTTTTAATACAAAGAATTGAAGAATAAGAATAATTTATTATGGCAAATAATCTTATTTATTGAAGTATCTTATATTAGTTCAGTTTATAATACTCTAATAGTTTATATATGCAATATGCAAAGAAAAAACACAATGGAATTTTAATATACCACTGGATATTTTAAACGATTTTTAATACGAAAAATTGAAGAATAAGAATAATTTATTATGGCAAATAATTTTATTTCCATAAACGCGTTATTACTATAAGATACGTACATTTTTGTAAGTCATCTATTGTTGACAAATTATATATCTCATCGATAATATATAATAATTAGAACCACGACAAAATCGTTTGCTAGTGAATTTCAGATATTTAAAGTTTACATTAAATCGTTTACATGCAAATCGTTTGCAAATAATTGAAACAAACCCCTCGATAAATGTTCCAGTTTCACTCGTCCATACAATAGAATATATTGTGGAAGTGAATCGAGGATAGGCCATGTCTCGCACATAGCTCGAGATAATACCCTAAGTTAATCGCATGTGATATCCAATTTTAATTTAATCAAGTTTCGCGTCATCCAATTGAATTGAATCGCCCTTGAAGATGACTTGGAACTAGATCGGAAAATGAAATCCCTTCTCCTTTTCATCATACTCGTACACCGGTATCGGAATTTGTTTTAAAAATTGTTTAAATTCAACATCAATCGTAAGGAGGCAGTTTTTTACGATCTTACGTCAAGCGAGACAATTAGTTGAATTTGTACAATTTGCTTGTATATCATTAACGTAAATTTATCGACGTCGTTAATTTGTAATTACTGACTTGCAAAATTTCACGCTTGTGTACCGACGTTTAAATTCTAAAAATTACGTTGTAGCGCTGCGCAAAAATATGGAAAATTCTTGTCGAGTAGCGAAAAAGTATGTTGCTGTGACGCAATGATCTCCCCTTGCCAAACTTAATTTAAATCGATTAACATTGTCCGATGAACCGATACTTTTGATTAGAATGTTTGCTGTAAAATATCGCAATGTGATACGTAGTCAGAGAAAGTTGCAACAATTGTAATTATCTTTCACTTTCGAAAAAGATTCGCTTCAAGATAATACGCGGTCGTATAATTTCACAGCGAAAGATGACGAAGAGCACAAACTTTGTCGGCGTTAAACGCATCGCGAACAGCAAACCATACGCAACCATACAACCTCTGTCGAGACGATCTTTCATTGAATTCAATTGAACGTACTTGGTTGCCAAGCTAGCTCGTTCAAACGAACACTATTCGATTCTGTCGCATAAACGAGTTAAAAACGAAACATCCATTCGCTGTTGTTCGCCGCAACGACATGTTCTTCGCATTTTGCCGATCGATAACGAGGATTTTCCTTTCCATACGACACACGTTAGCAAACAGAAACGAGAAATCTCATTACCAGACACGTAGGTTATTTCTTAATCGTTCTTTAGATAACATTATACCAGATTGGATTATCGTCGTCTCGGTGTTATAGCCAAGACACTTCTCTGCACATCTGCTCCAGAACACTGCGAAGAAACCGCTCGTTTGATTTTTTATTCTGATGCTTATCTGTGAATTCTTGACAATTTCTCTAAAACATAAGTAAATTTCCGTAAAACACGCGATCGCGTTTGTGCAATTATTACATCGACGACTGTTATTTCCCCAGTGGGATAAACGTGTTCGTGCTACGATCGCAACATCGTTTAAACCACTTTACCGAATGTCTGGGCGAATTGTAAAGACTCGAGGATAATAATAAATGTAATAAAATGTAAAATATAGTATAAAACGTATAAAGGAAAAAAAATAATTTTATATATAATTATAGTATTTGTCGCCTTCAAACGTTACTAATTTTGCCACAGTTTGGTTTTTTGAATTTGGTAGGATAATTGAAGAATGTTTGTAAAAAGACACTGCAAGTGCGAAGATAGAAAAATGTTGATTTTTCATTAGAAAATGCTGTAGCGTAGAATTGAAGCGCAATTTCCCTTTTTGAATAATCGTCGATAGCGAAAGAATGTGGTGCTACAACGTTGCCTCTGTGGAAGAAGATGTAAACACAGCAATAGACATTAGCTAATCGTTTCTTGGCTTTTTAACGAATGCAACATTGAGTTTCCTCTACAGCTAATCGCAAGAGGTGGCACGTTTAGAATTTTCTATTTGTTATTTCCTACCTACTATTCTATTTGCTATTTTCTAGACACACTTTTCTTCTCCATGCACTTTTCTATTTATTATTTCCTACCTACTATTCTATTCGCTATTTTCCAGACACACTTTTCTTTTCCACGCACTTTTCTATTTATCATTTCCTATCTACTATTCTATTTGCTATTTTCTAGACACACTTTTCTTTTCCACGCACTTTTCTATTTATTATTTCCTACCTACTATTCTATTCGCTATTTTCCAGACACACTTTTCTTTTCCATGCACTTTTCTATTTATTATTTCCTACCTACTATTCTATTTGCTATTTTCTAGACACACTTTTCTTTTCCACGCACTTTTCTATTTATTATTTCCTACCTACTATTCTATTCGCTATTTTCTAGACACACTTTTCTTTTCCATGCACTTTTCTATTTATTATTTCCTATCTACTATTCTATTTGCTATTTTCTAGACACACTTTTCTTTTCCACGCACTTTTCTATTTATCATTTCCTATCTACTATTCTATTTGCTATTTTCTAGACACACTTTTCTTTTCCGTGCACTTTTTTATTTATTATTTCCTACCTATTATTCTATTTGCTATTTTCCAGACACACTTTTCTTCTCCACGCACTTTTCTATTTATTATTTCCTACCTATTATTCTATTTGCTATTTTCCAGACACACTTTTCTTTTCCATGCTCTTTGGATTACGTCCATTCACGAGGTTTCTTTTTCTCCTGTAAAGGTATTGTTGTTTAGTCGTGTTCAACTCACGTTGGATGGTCATCAATTGTGGAGTAATGTTGTGGTTGCTGTTGATTGATATTAAATGATAAAGACTTGAGAGTGTTAGTGCAATCCGACAAATGTATTTGAATAAATTAGATAAATATAGACATATACAGACAATGCACAAGGTTGCTCGTCTGAACGAATTCGCAAAGGCAATAATTACTCGCTAATGACTAAATATACTCTCGAAAGATACTCTGAAGATATTTTGTAGATACTCTGTAGATACTCTTTTGCTCGCGATCGCGTTCGTTTATTTATACTGGTCGGAGGAAAATCGGAAAATTCAAATTCGTCTATGTTCGATGGTTGCACGTAGCGGCGACATTGTTTTGCCCGGAGTTTACTTATTATTTTACATTACGTATATCCTAACGATCTTGGTACTCGGAGGCAAAATAACAACATGATTTAAATTATCCTCTACTTATGTGCTGCTGCAGACCGCTCTTCGATGGAACAAGTAAAAGTCGTAAAATCGAACGAATAAATTCTGGAACTGGAGGTTCGTAATAAAAAGAATCATTCCAAAACTTGTCTACTTTTTAGATGACGAGACACGATACACATAATAATCAGGGGCGAAACTCGGATTATGGTCTAATGCCTCGGATAAAACTCGTATAACTACGATTGAATTTCTTTTGCAACAGAATATTAACGTAATCGAACGATCGAGTCAATCTCGTGACTTGAACTCGCTTGAACGTCTGTGAGATTATCTCAGACGTCAACTGGAAAGCCAATCTTTTAAAAATATGTAAAAAAAAAAAACTGAAAAATTCTAAAAATATATAAAATATCGACTGCGTCTTGTGCTCGATTAATTGAATATTCAGTAGCCACGTAGATACTATGAAACCCAAGAATTACCAACATCTCGCTCGATTATTCTCTACTTTTCTAGCTTTTGTTACGAGTTTCCGCACTAAAACCGTTGTGTCACGTAACTCGAGCAAGGAACGTTTCCTAACTCTCGTCTCAGCTTCTATTTCGTTCGTCCGATTCAACGTTAATCGTCATCTCTGTCGACTATGCAATCAAAAAAAAAAAATATATTGCAATTTCAAATATGGATTGTCGTGTCTTCTTACCATTTCTGATTTCGACTTTCAAAATGTGCCAAAAGATAAAAAATATACCGTAATTCCCGAGCATCATTCAAAGTTTCCTAACGTTTCTTCGTCAGCAGCCGAGTGTATTTATCGCGCGTAAGTGAAATCGCCAAAGCGACAGAATAAGTCGCAGCGAAGTTTTAGCGGTCGTCAACGGGTTAATCCCGACGACGAAGAGGCGAGTGGTCATCGTTCGAAAATCGAACGGTACCTCGGCCCTGGCCGTCTCTGTTCGATCTCCGACAAACAGCTTAGCTTCTCTAGCGACTGACTAGTGGGACATTGTCTGCGGAGAAGGTCGGCGTACCTCTCACCTTCGAACAGACAACCGTTCCGCAAATAGAGTCGGTAAGGAGCTTACGTAATCGGCGAGTACGCACGGATCACGTTGCCTTCGTTTTCTCATCTGACGATCCTCCGTCCTGGATAGACGTTTCCTCGAAACGGAGCCGCTAGATTCGACACGAGTCGATCGGGAACGTTCGACAGGTGAAGGCAGAGGGTCGACGAATTTCGATGGCTTCCCTCGCATTTTGGCGCCGTTCCAACAGTTTTTCCTCTTGGCGTACCGCGACTGGTTGAAAAACAAACGCGTCGCCACGTAGCGCAAACGAATATGATCGTTCGAACCGAAGGACATTAACATTCGCGTCACGCGGCTCGATTAACATTTAATTGGCCCAATTATCCGCTGCCGCGTTTTTAGTCGCCGTGTAAGCTTCCAGCGGGCTGCTACGAAACCTTCCTTATACGGACGAATTAGGAAGCTAAGCGTTGACGAAGAAATTGGGGATTTAACTACCACACCGGTCAAATTGACTGGTTTTACAACTTTATTTTCAAATTCCTTTTGTTTTTTATGTACTCGAACTGAAAATAATTTTCTATCAAGGCTACTTATATCAATACCAGTCAAAATGGCTGGTTTTCGAATTTTATTTTAAAATTCCTACTTCATGTTATATTTTTTCCGCAATGATGTAATGACTTTCGCGACGATAACTAAAAGAATAATATAGTGAATTTTATTTTGTTTTTTATGTATTCAAACTGAAAATAATTTTCCATTAAAGCTACTTATACCAATAGCAGTCAAAATGTCTGGTTTTCGAATTTTATTTTAAAATTCCTACTTCATGTTATATTTTTTCCCGCAATGATGTAATGACTTTTGCAACGATAACTAAAAGTATAATATAGTGAATTTTATTTTGTTTTTTATGTATTCAAACTGAAAATAATTTTCCATTAAAGCTACTTATACCAATACCAATCAAAATGTCTGGTTTTCGAATTTTATTTTCAAATTCCTACTTCATGTTATATTTTTTCCCGCAATGATGTAATGACTTTTGCAACGATAACTAAAAGAATAATATAGTGAATTTTATTTTGTTTTTTATGTATTTAAACTGAAAATAATTTTCCATTAAAGCTACTTATACCAATATCAGTCAAAATGTCTGGTTTTCGAATTTTATTTTAAAATTCCTATTTCATGTTATATTTTTTCCCGCAATGATGTAATGACTTTTGCAACGATAACTAAAAGAATAATATAGTGAATTTTATTTTGTTTTTTATGTATTTAAACTGAAAATAATTTTCCATTAAAGCTACTTATACCAATATCAGTCAAAATGTCTGGTTTTCGAATTTTATTTTAAAATTCCTATTTCATGTTATATTTTTTCTGCAATAATGTAATGCGTTTCACAATGATAACTAAAAGAACAGTATAATGAATTTTATTTTGTTTTTTATGTATTCAAACTGAAAATAATTTTCTATCAAGGCTACTTATACCAATACCAGTCAAAATGTAAAAGGGTCCTGCAATCTGTTTATCGAACCCCAATTAACCAGTTTCCTCGTTTTATACAATTTCCTACACGTTTTTAAAATTTTTACTGCGTATCATTCGATATGATGATATCAATTATCAGGAAAATCGCTAGATGCTAACGCTAGAAATACCACAGCAGTGAAAATGACTGGTTTTACAATTTTATAAATTTGTCAAGCCTCATTTAGGGATCCCAAATAGATTAATAATAGCAAAAATGTACTACATAGCATGGAATTTCTTCTAAGAAAGTAATAAATCAATAAATATAAAAATATTCTATTATTAAGTATTTTTTAAACGCCAGTCGTTTTGATTGATTTTGGTAGAAATAGCTTCGTGTTAACTATCGTTAATTCTAGTGTTAATGACGCAATATAGAAACTCTCGAGGTACCGACTGATTCACCTAATTCGATCATTTCTGAATTTGATAAATTCTTCTGTGCGAATATTCGTACATTATCGTTGAAGAGGATATCCGGTTCGATTTTTATCTACGTCTTCTAATTTACTCTTTATTTGCACAATTTTTAGTTACATTTGTTCGATTTTTGGAACACTTTATTTATAATTGAGCAGTGTTCGCTGAAAACACCGTAGGTACCAAAATTGAGAAACTTTGATCTTTTCTCGGGAAATGTTTCACGTAGGAATGAAAATATTGTAGCGTAGAATTCAACTGCAATTTCCCCTTTTGAATATCGTAATTATTAATAATGTTAGAAGATGGTATCAAGATGTTATCTGTATAAAAAAAAGTATAAGTACCAATAAAAATTAGTCGATTGTTTCTTGCTTCTGTCAATTGCTTCTGTTAATTGCTTCTGTCTACGCGGTCTATGCAAACGAATGGGTCATCGAGTTTTGTCTACAACTAAAAACTAACACGCACAGGCTTTTCTACAGATATACTTTTCTTTCCCTTCAATTTGAACTACGTTAACGCACAAGATTTCCTTTTTCCCTGAAAACTTGTTTCTTCCCATTTACAGTGTTTTTTTTACAAACACTTTTCAATTACCGTAGTTACGTGCGATAGAATATTACGAAGCAATAGAAGTCAGAAATTGACGAAGAAATTGAGGATTTGATGGCGGTTACAGAAACTCGAGGTACAAGGCGATTCGCCTAATTCGCTCCCTTTGAACCAGCAAATTCTGCTGCGCGAATATTCAGAAACTGTCGTTCCAGACGATATTTAGACGCTTGATAATTGATAATTTTGACTTTGTTCTTCAGAATTATCGTAGTTACGTAGGATAGGATATGATGAAGCAATAAGGAAGCTAGGAACCGACGAAGAAATTGGGCTTTGATGGTGTCACAAAGCCATAAATTAGCGATAGAAAAACCAATGGAATCTAACGAACATCCCATAGGCCATCGAAACTACAACGTAGAGAGAGTTCCAGTGTCAGAAACAACAGCAACAGCGTGGCCATCTCTGACCTGAGTCCCGGCGACACTCCCATCGACACCTCCTCCATAGGAGCCAAAGCCATAGTACATAAACCTTCCTAAAATCATCTCTGGACATTCTCTGTTCTAACATTCTGAACCGTCGCTCTGTTGGATTCGTACAATAAATTTGACTACTTAATATATCTAAAGTTCGATTCTTTACCTTATTTGTGAAACGTTCGAACTGCAACGGGAGGAGATCACCGGTGATCTGTCAATTTCGTGATCTCTTGTGTCTCCTACGTGACAATAGCATCGCTTTCGCTAAAGGATTAAGTCAGCTGTTGGCATATGTAGCACTGAGCAATAAACATCTTGTCATTCCTACATTTGCAGATTACTTGCAAATTCCACCAATATAATCATATCAGACGCGTCTCACTATGGTGCTAATGAAATTTCAAAGTATTTTTACACGACACATTCGATTTAGATACATTAGGCTGCCACAAAAGTTCCTGTCGTTTTATAAAGAAGTGGTAGATGCACAACATTTTTTGTTTCATGTTATTTTATTGAATTACGTTTGATCTATTTCATTCTATCACTACAAAATGGATCATACATAAATCTATAAAATAGTATAAAATAAAAAATGTAGTGTATTTATTATATCACTTATGAAACGAAAGAAACTTTTGGGACAACCTAATACAAATTTTCTACGATAACAGGCCAAACATCTTCCTGAGAAAATTTTCCTTTGATTAATCGAAACAGCTGCGACAGCTGCGGCATAGATAGTGTCACCCAGCCATAAATTAGCGATAGAAAAACCAACGGGGTCTAAGGAACGTCCCATAGGCCATCGAAACTACAACGTAGAGAGAGTTCCAATGTCAGAAAACAGCAACAGCGTGGCCATCTCTGACCTGAGCCTCGGCGACACCCCCATCGACACCTCCTCCATAGGAGCCAAAGCCATAGTACATAAACCTTCCTAAAATCATCTCTGGACATTCTCTGTTCTAACATTCTGAACCGTCGCTCTGTTGGATTCGTACAATAAATTTGACTACTTAATATATCTAAAGTTCGATTCTTTACCTTATTTGTGAAACGTTCGAACTGCGACGCGAGGAGATCACCGGTGATCTGTCAATTTCGTGATCTCTTGTGTCTCCTACGTGACAATGGCAGAGGTACAGGGCAATTCACCTAATTCGCTCGCTTTGGTCCAGAAAATTCTGCCATGCGAATATTCATAAACTGTCGTTCCAGACGATATTTAGACGCTTGATAATTTTGATAAGATGTGTTTTAACGATAAATCTGGAGATGCAGTGGCTTTTTCTTCGTAATTATCGTAGTTACGTGTGACAAGATATCATGGCGCAATTAAATGGATCTTTCAAGGCTGATATGCAATAAAACTGGCACTTGTAATTGCAAATCATAGTTCAAGCTCGCTTGTAAGTTTAAGGTTAATAATTCTATTATCAGAGCTGCATATAATGCTAATGTAGAGTTTAAAAGAGGCGATTGGCGATGGATATGCTAATCGTCCTCGGTTCTCTTAATCTTTTTCTAGCTTCAAATTAAAGAACAAGGACACGAATATTCTATAAGACCGGGAACCAGGATATTTTTCCAAAATAGCATTATAGGAACAATAAGAACAGGTTTTCTATGACGAAGGCAGAGCAATTTTAAAGATACAGCGAATTACTTGGACTGAGAAGTTTAAAAGATTACCGTGGCTTAAAGTAAAATCATATTTAACTTAACCGGAGAAAACGAACATTTTATACGTTGATTATTAGCTAACAGTTACACGTTGCTGTTTGAATCACTGTAAAAAAATTGAAAGACTCGCGGCGACCTTCGTATCCGAATCAAAAGGCGAAATAGTAAAATACTAATTACCGTGTAGCGTGACTTTTGGTGGAAACAGTTTATAAGCGATTTAAGGCGACCGATGTAAATGAATCGCTCTATAGATACTTACATACGTATGTTTAGAAAGAAAACAAAGAATTCGATGCTTATCAGATAAGTAAATCAAACAATTACTTTTATATATCAGTTTAGTTACTGTCATATATCGTATGGTAGGTGAGATTCTTCCAATTCTGCAAAGTGGTAAAAATCTCACTTGCATTAGAGAGATATGAATATTTTAAAACACCAGATTTTTACAATGGAATTTTATTTTCTTCCAGATTACGACTACGTAGTATACATTTTTCCAAACAGGAAAATCTCTGGCATCTGAATCAGTGGAGAGATTGTCCGGTTAATTGAATTTTCAGATAATAGGACAAGCATTTCTCTTAAATTTTATTTAATTTCCTGGTTATTTAATATACCGTAATTTCCTGTAAATATAATAATATAGATATTAAAAGAGAAAGAAAACATTTATTTGGTCAAAGGAAAGATTATTAACTTGTTTCAATATCTAATTCATATTTCTTTAGCTGCTGAATTGCATACATTTTTCAATAGGAATATATTCGTAGTATTACATTCTTCTTACTTTCATTTGCAGTTGCGACGTTTGTAAAATTTCCTCCTAAACGAATAATCTATAACAAGGTTCGATTTAATTTTCTATGTGGCTTCGATCAGTGCTGTTTTATTTTACAGTAAGATATTAAGTAAGGTAATATGATATATTTTTGCAAATATAATATTTATAATAATATTTTGATAAATATAAATATATATATATATTATAAATATAATATTTATAAGAATATTATAAATAAAGTTAGTAGAAAAGTTTATTTCTATATTATATTTTCAAAATATATACTTATTCAAGTACATTAACTATTTTTTTAATAAATAATCTCATATATAATTAATATAAAATGAAGAAATTATATAAAAAGATATAAAAAAGTAAAAATTAAATTTAAATTTTTATAAGGATATTCAATTATATGTCTTCCTAATCAAGTTAATATAATAAAAATATTAATAAATCATCGATATAAAATTTTATTTATAAAGTAGAATTCATTATTTTTAAAATTATTATTATTGATTAGTGGAATTAAATAAAAGATAAAAATCGAAAGAAATAATATAATAACTCCTCCAAGTTTATTAGGAATAGTTTGTAAAATTGAATATGCAAATAAAAATACCATTCTGGTCTTTAACCTGTTCTCTATTTATAATATTTGTTTTGAAAATGTGAGAAAAATTAATTTTCCAAACTAGTCACGACGTTTGTGAATGTACTGAAAAGGGGTCACTTATTTAGACGTATATTTGAAATATTAATATCAAAAAGGAATACAAAATTGTGAATAAAAGTATAACAATTTCTTTCTATCTATTGTCTGTTCTTATCGTCCAATCTTCTTCACAAGAGACCATCGCCGATTATTCCACTACCCGACGTTCCAATAATAATCGATCGTTGCGTCAATCAATATTCTCGATAATCGTAGCTGTATTGTAGCGTTTAAACGCGAAAATGCATCTGTTACCATAATATATAGCGGACATTCTGTTTGTCCGTGTCAGAGAATATTCTAAAATTTAAATATAAGAAACTTTGCTCTACTACTTGAATAAATAAATTACATCGTTCGAGCTCTGTAAACACCATATACATATTCATAAGTATACATATATATACAATACATGTACAATATATACAAGTATATATACATATTCATAAGCGACTAATGATTGGATTTCTTCGAAGATACCAATAGTCATCGCAATATATAATATAATAGTCGATGCAAATTCACGTGTCTACGGAAACGCAACTGCAGCTGTAGAGATTTAGCTTGGAATGGAGAGAGCAAACGCGTGGATGAATGTATTATAGACATTTTTTTATTCAGAAATGCTAGAAATTAGGATTTCCACTGGTTTCTATCCTGTATGATAATGTATTGATAGATGGGTTTATTACAGTGGATTAAACAGAAAACGATGATCATTTAACTTGAACTTAATGCAGTAGCGGGATATCACAATTCTCGATTAACAACTCTTCATTATGGACTCTTCGGTGGCTAACTAAAAGATCAACGACTGTGGTGCTGAAATATATTGATAGCCGTTAGGCTTATTGAAGTTTTCCGACCTTTTCGGCTTGTCGACATTTGTGCTTTATTGTCCACATTGTCTGTACGTCGGCGATCTTTTCGCGGTACTCTAATCGAGACGAAAGAAGCCCCTGTAAAGAGAATCATTGTGCTAGAAACTAAACGCTAGAGAAGATGTAGAGATCTCCTAAAAGTTTTTTTTTATTATCTAATTTGTACTTTACAATTTGTCCAGCTGGACATTTGGTAAATTTTTCTAATTTAATTGCTAAATAACACGTGGATGACATTCCCCAAAGGGGGTACCATGTTCCAGCTTTAAATTTGAAGGGGGTAGTGGGCAGTGGTATTGGAGAAAGCAAATCTTTTTTATTATTATTTAATTTGCACTTTACAATTTGTCCAGCTGAACATTTGGTAAATTTTTCTAATTTAATTGCTAAATAACACGTGGGTAGCACCCCCCAACAGGATACAATGTTCAAGCTTTAAATTTGAAGGGGGTAGTGGGCAGTGGTATTGGAGAAAGCAATTTTTTTTATTATTATTTAATTTGTACTTTACAATTTGTCCAGCTGAACATTTGGTAAATTTTTCTAATTTAATTGCTAAATAACACGTGGATGACATTCCCCAAAGGGGGTACCATGTTCCAGCTTTAAATTTGAAGTGGATAGTGGGCAGTGGTATTGGAAAAAGCAAATTTTTTTATTATTATTACTTAATTTGCACTTTACAATTTGTCCAGCCGGATATTTGGTAAATTTTTCTAATTTAATTGCTAAATAACACGTGGATGACATTTCCCAAAGGGGGTACCATGTTCCAGCTTTCAATTTGAAGCGAGTAGTGGGCAATGGTATTGGAGAAAGCAAATCTTTTTTATTATTATTTAATTTGCACTTTACAATTTGTCCAGCTGAACATTTGGTAAATTTTTCTAATTTAATTGCTAAATAACACGTGGATGACATTCCCCAAAGGGGGTACCATGTTCCAGCTTTAAATTTGAAGCGGATAGTGGGCAGTGGTATTGGAGAAAGCAAATCTTTTTTATTATTATTTAATTTGCACTTTACAATTTGTCCAGCTGAACATTTGGTAAATTTTTCTAATTTAATTGCTAAATAACACGTGGATGACATTCCCCAAAGGGGGTACCATTTTCCAGCTTTAAATTTGAAGCGAGTAGTGGGCAATGGTATTGGAGAAAGCAAATCTTTTTTATTATTATTTAATTTGCACTTTACAATTTGTCCAGCTGAACATTTGGTAAATTTTTCTAATTTAATTGCTAAATAACACGTGGATGACATTTCCCAAAGGGGGTACCATGTTCCAGCTTTAAATTTGAAGCGAGTAGTGGGCAATGGTATTGGAGAAAGCAAATCTTTTTTATTATTATTTAATTTGCACTTTACAATTTGTCCAGCTGAACATTTGGTAAATTTTTCTAATTTAATTGCTAAATAACACGTGGATGACATTCCCCAAAGGGGGTACCATGTTCCAGCTTTAAATTTGAAGCGGATAGTGGGCAGTGGTATTGGAGAAAGCAATTTCTTTATTATTATTTATTTTGCACCTTACAATTTGTCCAGCCGGACATTTGGTAAATTTTTCTAATTTAATTGCTAAATAACACGTGGTTGACATTTCCCAAAGGGGGTACCATGTTCCAGCTTTAAATTTGAAGCGAGTAGTGGGCAATGGTATTGGAGAAAGCAAATCTTTTTTATTATTATTTAATTTGCACTTTACAATTTGTCCAGCTGAACATTTGGTAAATTTTTCTAATTTAATTGCTAAATAACACGTGGATGACATTCCCCAAAGGGGGTACCATGTTCCAGCTTTAAATTTGAAGAGGATAGTGGGCAGTGGTATTGGAGAAAGCAATTTTTTTTATTATTATTTAATTTGTACTTTACAATTTGTCCAGCCGGACATTTGGTAAATTTTTCTAATTTAATTGCTAAATAACACGTGGATGACATTCCCCAAAGGGGGTACCATGTTCCAGCTTTAAATTTGAAGCGGATAGTGGGCAGTGGTATTGGAGAAAGCAAATCTTTTTTATTATTATTATTTAATTTGCACTTTACAATTTGTCCAGCCGTACATTTGGTAAATTTTTCTAATTTAGTTGCTAAATAACACGTGGGTAGCACCCCCCAACAGGATACAATGTTCAAGCTTTAAATTTGAAGGGGGTAGTGGGCAGTGGTATTGGAGAAAGCAAATCTTTTTTATTATTATTTAATTTGCACTTTACAATTTGTCCAGCCGGACATTTGGTAAATTTTTCTAGCTTAATTGCTAAATAACACATGAGTGGCTACCCTCAGCGGGATACCATCTTCGAGTTTGACTATTTTATTTGTTAAGTGGGGTCAGTAGGATGTTTACTTTTTAGTCTTTTTTCTATGAGAGGTATAGCTTGGATCTAGTTATCACAGAAATATCAACCTCGCAGAGGATTTTGTTGCTTCGCGTGCGACTTAAAACGAGGCTTCTCCAGCCTCGATATATCCAACAGGTGTCGGAAGGAAAGGTGTTGCAGTCGAACAGGTAACATTCACACTGCGAAATTTCTCCGCGGTCGATGGCTATTGTTTCGTCACTAGACGTCCTTTCGTAATGTCTCGCCTTATTGCACAGGATGTTGGTATCCACGTACGACGACGACGATTAGCATTCGTAAAAACGCCTGTAAGATCAATGGAAGAATCTGTGTCGAGTACCAGTCTCTCGAAAGTACATTTCAAGCTGATTCGAAAGTTACAGAAATACGTGAAATGAAATTCAAGCCGAATTATAGCGTTTCTACGCTTTGAAGCAGCACGTTGCATAGACGTCGCTTTCATTCTTCTTTCATACGCGCATCAATAAAGAAATACTTTTAAAACAATTTAACCGCGTATGAGACAAGAATGAAAACGGCGTTGATTCGTTGTGTTTCTTCAAAGTGCAACTGTGTAAATTCGGTTTAAGCAATTTTAGAAACTGAACGATACGATAGAAGCTGGATTATCCGAGATAGCGTGCACCGAACTAATTTCGAATAATTGAAAAACTAGGATAATACAGGAAGGTCTATTTAATGTTTGCAAATTGTATAATAGAATGATAGGAACATTTTGGTAATGTAAAATCGTACATGTGTTTAGGTTTAATTATTTAATCGGTTGAAAGTTTGCTTAACTATGTTTATTAGTGTTCATAAATGGTATAATTAAAGGGGAAAATTTTTTGATAATGAAGTATTGTACATGTACTTGGGTTTGATTAATTATCTAATTAGTTGAAAGTTTAATTGACCAGGTCTATTAGTGTTCATAAATCGTATAATTAAAGCGTAGAGAAATTTTGATAATGTAGTATTGTACATGTATTTGGGTTTGGTTAATTATTTAATCGGTTGAAAGTGTGATTAACCAGGTCTATTAGTGTTCATAAATGGTATAATACAATCGTAGGAAACATTTTGTTAATATAATATTGTATATGTATTTTTGTTTAATTAATTATTTAGTCGATTGAAAAGTTGATTAACCAAGTCTATTAGTGTTCACAAATCATATAAATTATAATAGAAAGGCAGAAAAATTTTGGTAATGTAATTTTGTATATGCATTTTGGTTTAATGTTAATAATGTTATAATTATTTAATCAGTCGAATTAACTAGATTTGATTAACTAGGTGTATTAATGTTCATGAATCGTACTATACAATCGTAGGAAACATTTTGTTAATATAATATTGTATATGTATTTTTGTTTAATTAATTATTTAGTCGA
>JACXIL010000235.1:0-28524 GCA_014737365.1 Bombus soroeensis
TCCATCAACAGATACTTATATTTCTATTGGTAAGTGAAAACCAATGTTTTGTTTTTCGTTATTAAAAAATTTACAAAGTTAAAAAATAAAAAATCCATTGCAATATAGAATTATATACAGAGTTAGTCTTTATATATTTAGTAATGAAATGTAAATTATTATCATTGAAAAAATATTTTAGGACTTTATATAAGATCTTTAGTCTTAATTATTGCTGGGATATTTGTAAAAGCATTTTCTATTTGGCAAAGGCTTCAAGTATCCACTTCTGTAGAAGATAAGAAAGACACCGTTATTAAACATTCAAAGGTTTGTTTTTTTAACTTTCTTTTTATATATATTTTCTGCAATTATAACAAGTATTATATACTTATAACATATACTTTTTTTATAGGATGATGGATTTGACATTGGCGTTATTATGTCAGAAATATTATGGAGCCATATTTGTGGTGTTGTAATTGCAACATCCCCATTCCCATTTACTTATTTTGGTAAAAAAGTAAATTCTCATACAGAAGACTCTATATATTTCGGTTTTGTTGCAATAACTATCTTAACATTAATATGGCCATTTTATTCTAGAAGGTAACTTCTCATGTTAATTCATTAACTGATGCCATAATAAGTTATACTTAAATTAATTATTGCTACTTCTAGGCAAATGAAATATAAAAATGCAGCTTTAGTTTGTGTGATTGCACTAGTAGAGTTGGGTACTGTATTAATGTGCATAGCAATGCATAATTTTTCTTTGGCACTTCTGACTGCTGTAATTTATGTACCTTTTATATTTGTTCTACCAATAACACCAAAACAAAATCTCACCAAGTAAGTAAATTTTGAAGATTAAATTCTTTTTAGATCATATTTTTCAAAATATAAAATAAAACGTATGGTCCAATTTATATTAAAATATTTGAAATATTATAGTTCACATAACTTATTAATTTACAAATCGTTTTTCCTAAATACAAAAAATTATTAATTACAAATTATTGTTTCTTATTCTTTTACATTATAAAAACATTTTTAAAGAAAAACTGGAATATTATTTAGAATTATTAAAATTTATAATAAAATTATGTTGCAGATCACGCAAAATGCTTTCTTTTGTGTGGGTTTTTCTACATCCATTTATGATTGCAAGTTTATTCATAATGTGTTACACATACATGTATTTTTTTTCTGATTCCCTCCCCTCAATTTTATTTCGAGGATATCGTGCTACAAAGCAAGCATTTGTTTTTAGTATCATGGATTCAATGATTTATGGGAATTGGTTATATAATGTAACAGTTTCCACAATGTTTCCTATTTGGTTTATATTTTGGAACATTTTATGCTTTAATATAGTATGAATTCCTAATATGTGTAAATAGTTCTTTTTATAATAAAAATTATAATTATGGTAACTTATTATTATTATTATCTACAGGATTTTATGGAATACTGTATACTGTATAATAAGAAAAATTTGTTAGTAGTGTATCATATCAATATGAAAAACTATTTATACTATTATTTATTCCTAATTCCTATATATAATTACTAATTTGATAATATACCGAAGATTATCAAAATATATTGCATGTAATGCCTCGAAAAAATGGAGCTTATAACAGAAGAAGAACATCTTAATATAGTTGCCACAAATATGTTTATAAAAGTACCTTTATTTACATATGTTACGGGTGAAGTTCGCAAAAATGATACGGAATTGAGATGGGTTAGGGTTAGGTTGTAGAAGAAAAAGCTAAAAAAAAGTCAACAGGAAAAGATATTCCGAATATTTATTGACGCATGGAAGGTTTTATAAAACCAATATATGTGAAAGTAGGAAACTTTCTTAAAAAAGAATTTAACTTGGATGAAGGATTATAAAAGACCAATATATTCTGCCAATCTGATTTTTGTTACAAATTATAATTTACGAGAAACTTAAAATTAATAATATACATTACACATATAAAAACGCTTAATATTTTACTATTCACGCTATTACACTTAGCACTGTTACATCTAATACTGCTTCCTCTAACACTGTTTGAGGCTTCTGGGAAAGAGTCGCACTGATACTGGTGTATGTCTTGAAAAACATCTTTCTGTGTTTCTTTAGTTTCTTGCCTATCTTTAGTTCTGATTGTTTGGTGATCAGGATGTGACGAAGATATCCAGACTTTTATTGATCAGCTGACCAATTAAAAATGTTATGCTGATCGCCTTTTCGGAACATTCAAACCTAGATATAGGAGCGTTTTTTCAGAAGCACATTAGTATTAGTAACATCTTAATAGAGTCAACTGCAATGCTGACGAAACGTTGGAATTCTTTTACTTTTGGACACAGCTCTTTCCTGGTAGCTTCATATAGCGTTAGTCGAATATACAGTGTTAAATGTATCAGTGCTAACTGTAACAGTGTGAATAGTGACAGTTCAGGCCGCGATAGCTTCAAGATTCGTTTAATATTTTCTCCGCTTTATTATATCTGGTCTCCAATTTACAGGATGCGTCTCTTCAGTCTGAAAATAATAATAATAAAAAATAATATAATAATAATAAAAATAATAAAATAATTATGTCGTTTTATCGAAATTATTGACATAATTAACATTTAAAAGATAGCTTTCTTACAGCAGTATCATCTTCTTTATATACTTTGATTGTTTTATCTGCTTCTGTCGTAATCATGCGAGTACCAGACATGTCAAATGTAATACTGAATACTCCAGCTTCACTATCCATTGAGCCCGGTTGAACGGGTGCTTGTAAACGTTGGAAATTATACCTTGAAATATATACGTATAGATATCGTAAATAATGCTGAAAATTAGTTGAAAAAATACAATCTTTATACGAAATATTATATTTACCCTGTTCTCCAGTCCCAAAGATGCATAGTACCATTATCTGCTCCAGAAACTAATACACCATCAGCATTAACAGCTAAACAATTAACTATTGCATTATGACCAGATAAATTCTGAATGAATTTTCCTTCTGGACATTTCCATTGCTTAATATTATCTGGAGATGCTGATGCGAACATATATCTAATGAACAATATAAATTAGATGAAGGAATTTAAATCTAAACAATCTAAAGAAATACAGTACACATACAGTGATGGATGAAAAGTCACAGCTCTTATACTTTTCTTGTGATTTGTTAAAGTAGCTCTAGATCTTCCAGCAGCTAAATCCCATAATCGTATAGTGCAATCGTGACTTCCAGTGACAATCTAGTAAAAGAAAGAAGTAAAAATATATATAGTTAAATATTTTTTTAAATATATATATCAAAATTGTTTGGTTTTGATACCTGTGGTTCAGCTGTTTGACAAATTACACTAGCAACTGTGTTAGTGTGACCAACAAGTGTATGTACATTTGCTTTGGTTCGCATATCCCATACTCTTGCAGTAGAATCTCTACCTGCAGTTACTAATACATCTATACTAGGATGTAATGCCATGGAATATACAGCTGATAAATGTCCATGATAATGTCTTATAACCTGTGAAAACAGTAGAAATTATAAAATATGAACTACTGAATATTAATTATTGAGTACATAAAGTAATAGTATATATAATTAAAACTATGTTGTAACCTTGTTGTACTCAAGATCCCAACACTTTACTTGCCGATCTTCTCCACAAGAAAATAAATATGGATGTCTTTGAGAAAATGCAAGTCCACGAACACTGCTTATGTGACCAGTCAAAGAAACTTTCAATTTACCAGTTGCAAGATCCCATATCTGAAATTTTTAAAAGTATTATGTAATAATATAATTAAAATAAGGGATAAATTAAACTAAGATCTACAAAATTTATGGCCAAAATCAGTTTATAAAACTGTATAAAATGACATTGCAATATATTATATAATTTAATACGAATATTAAACGAAACAATAATCTTACTTTAATCACTCTATCTGCAGATCCTGTTGCAAACCATTCATTTCCTGGTTCAACAGCACAACACCTTACCCAACCAAGATGACCACTAATAACCCTATATAATTTCCATGGTGCATGCCACTTAGGTTTTGCCATAGATGGTGTCTTCTTCTGTGGTATGATTAATGACATATTAACTGAATTTCCTCCTGAATTTGCTTGCGTTGTTACTACCATATTGTTGTTTTGTATAGGATTATAAGGAACAACTGCAACATTATTATTTCCTCTAAAAGATTCATCTGCAAACAATATCATTGTTATTAAATCAATAACATATATAAATATAAGAAATACATATATATTTATAAATACCGCCTGGTGGAGGAGGATCTGTATTTTCATTTTCATTTTGTATTTTCATTATATTATTAGTTTTGACACGTTCCAATACAGGGCCATAAGAGTCTTTTGCTTTTACAGATTTTTTAATTTTTTGTCTATAAAACATCATTTTTATCATTTTCTAATGTTCATTTATATTATAAATACAAAATATACTTACAAGTTAGGATCCACAGGTGGTAAAGTTCCTTGATTTGATAAAAACATATCATGTGTTCTCTTTAAAGATCGAAATACAAGAGTATGTACAGAATGCCTTTGTACATCCTATACAGGAAAATGTATGTAATTTAGCAATTTCTTATTTAAAAATCATTATGTACTATAATTTATTTTTTTGTTTACCCTTAACATTACTTAAGGGGAAAATTTCTTTTTTCTGTTTGATAATTACGCAGTCTAAAAATGTGATTAATAGATATTTTATAAAAAATATAGTGCTTACCATTTTTATGAATGTAAATATTGCTTGAATTAATATAAACTTAAAAGTAAATACTGTAATTCACAGGCATGTAAACAAGTGTACCCTATAGCATAGGGTATAGGGTATATTATGTATGTATACCGAAAGCACGATTGCATACACAGGCTGGAAACTTTCGTAGTGGAGGTAGGGCTTTTAATGTCGGGAGATGTGCTTTACAAATCGACCGTTAGTTATAGCGCTGAGATCGATTTGTTAAAGTTTTGCATTTAATGCCATCTTCGTCATTCTTACCAAAGATAAAGAATATGAACTAAACTAATTTCACATATAACTTTTTGCTATCTATTTGAAGTAAACATATACTATTTCACATTGCGATATAGAAAAATGTTGTTCAAAGAAATGTAGATTAGATAATAAAGTTCAGTTGCAGTTCGGATTGCAAGTACAGACATAAGATTGCGCTGCATAACAAAATCTGAAAAATTAACTGAAGCGCCTTACTTGAAAATACTTGAGAAACGTTTTTCGGTCACTAAGAGTCTTATCCCCATCACAGGAAGTTTCATGTTGATTTTTCACGACTCAATCGTCGAATGGTTTTCTCTAGGCTCCAGTATATGAGTGTCGAGAACTGTTTATATGATCGTGGTCCGAAGTTACACACTTGTGCTTTCTTTCACAGCTACATTCTTTTTCGTTTTATTTTCTTTTTTATCGCTTCTTTTTCAGCTTCTTTTCATTTTATTTTTTATTCCTTTTCTTTTTTTGTTTACTTTGTTGTACGACTATGTTTCTTTAAAAAAATGGAATTTAGCTAATTTACCCGCTTCAAACGAAGCGGCTATTGCCTGAGCCCGTGAGCACAGGCTCTTACGAGTAAATAAGAACTACGGTGTTCATCGAAAATCGATGAAGTTATATGAAGGAGCAGAACACAGAATTGGTCGATTTCGATGTTCTGTCGATCGTGGGAAATGTAGACAATATGCACGATTAATTCATTTTTTTATGAAGTTCGCCTGCCTTTAAATAAAGCAATTAAGTAAGTTTTTAACTTATTTGCCTAATTCTAACGCATTATTCAAATTATTTAATAAATTATGTTATTTTTTTAGATTAATGTACTGCTTTGTGCGAGATTTCTCATATAAGAATACCGCGAATGAACTGTGCGATTCCACCTTAGGCAATGATTGTGCGCTACACAACCGTAACAATTGCCGCGTGGTTTCGCTGCTGTCGGGAGATAATAGTGGACCACTTTTTAAACATGCAGGCAAAGAAACCGAAATTATGGGAATTTCGGAATCTGGGTCTCCGATTACTGTTCTGGTACCTTATGTAACAGTTTGATATTTGAAGAGTGTTTATAGAAAACATTTTAAGTGCCAAAGTTGACAAATTTTGCGTTTTTAAAAAAATGTTCTACATAGCGATAAGAATAGTAAGAAAAGTAGATAGTACAGAATTCAAGAGCAATTTCCCTTTCTAAGTAGACATTAATATAGAAAATGGTGTCACTGGTATGTCTATTGTCATCTGTGTAAAGAAAAATACAAGTGCCAATAAACATAAGTTTATGGCAAACAAATTGTTTTTTGACTTTTGTCTGTGTTGTCTATCTAAATGATTGGCATAAACGTTTCTTTACAGATACTTTCACTCTATAGACACTCTTTTTCATAGATTTAGACTACATTAATGTATGTTTTCTCTTACCTTTTGAAAAATTTGTTTTTTAGTAGTTGCAATTTTTTCTATAAGTACTCTTTATTTCCATATTTCTTTATAACCTATTTCTTTGTATTACTTCCATTCAAATATTATTTTCATGTTATTTAACAGATTGACGAAGCAAAATTTGGAAAGAGATGATATAATTATGGCAAGAGAGTTGAAAATCATTGGGTTTTGTAGACATCCAAACAAACAATTATAGGATGATATTAGTGCAAAATCCTGAGGCAACAACATTCGTTTTAATAATAAAGGAAAATGTAATTACTGGTAGTGAAATCCACACAAACAGTTTTGAAAGTTATGCTGGGCTGGCTGCAGAGCGATGCATCCATAAAACAACCAATCAAAGCACGAAATTTGTAGATAAATGAAATTGAGTTTTATTTGTATTAGGTTTAAATTCGAAAATGATTAGTATTTAATATTTATTTTAGTCGGTTATGTTAGTACAAATTAACTTTTGACGAATTTAACTACAGCTAGTAATGATAGCATAGAAGAATCCAATTGGCAATCGGCAAAACACTGGATGAAGGGAAGGTTGCTTCCATGACGATGAATTTGCCGATCGCTTATGCGAATTTTTTTGACGACGTTTTTGTCATTACAACAGAATTGATTTAATGGCATCGTTGATAGAAGCGATCCGAAGACATTATAGATTATAGATAGAAGCAATATGTCGACAAAGTAATGTGTAACATACCCCACGAACATATAAGTAGGTCTCGACACTTATATACCGAAGTCTAGAGAAAACAGTTAAAAAATTGAATTGTAACTAATTGTGAAAAATCAATAGAAAAGACAAGATTTTCGTTCTGCGCATGTATGACATGCTATGAATGCTCAGAAAGACAGAGACACTCTGCTCACCTTTGTCTATCTCGCAAGAACACGAACTTTATTGATCGTCCACGTTGATCTTTCATGACTGAGCGCAACTCAATTTTTGGATGATTTTCTCTGGCAAATGTCGAAACATGTTTATGTACTCGTCACATATCCTAAAAATACTCAGTTTCATATAGTTTTAACTTTAAACCATTGGATTCGTCATTCTCGCCTTAAAACTTGTATTTTCAAGTTCTATACGTCGAAAATTACAAAATTGTAAAAAAGACAGTCAATAATTTTTTTTCCTAAAGTAAAGTTTAATCAAAAAATGAATTAGTACAAAAAATGTAATAATACACTAGAAACATAGAGTAATATTCATACAAATTACATAATGCCAATTTTAATTATTTCTTAGTATTACTGTTTGTGTAATTTAAAAGTGAATTTGTTTTATTAGTGTACATAGATGCCGCCATCTTAACTGTTTCCATGGAAACCATGAAAACAAACTTTTATACAAAAATCATGGAGATGATTTCGTAAAATTAAGTGTAAAACAAAATTTTTTGTGTGTATGTGTGTGTATATAGAACAATAAACAATGCAAGCTTCTCCTACTTGGGTTGATAAAGTCCAAGATAAATCTGAACGATGGTAAGTATAGAAATATATAATATCTTTGGCAATATATATGATTATAACTATGGAATAATTTAAGTTTGTTTCAAATAGTAAAAAATAAGGAGTAATTACATTTTTACGTTAATGCTTTAATTAATATTTTAGATAAAACCAAAATTTTACATATTTTTAAAAATTATATTAATAATTATATTTTTATAATTTATTATGTTTTGAATATGTTATTTATTGTTATATAATATATACATTTTTAAATTAATGATTTTTTTCTTCATAGAAACTAAAATCTATTTACTAATGTTAATAATTACGTAAGATTAATTTTATGTCCTTTATAATTTACTTATTTCCAATTTTGTGATATAAATGTTTTATGTGACACAAGGATGATTTTATATTATTTACAGCAATAGTTACTAATATTTTTGTAATTTTATTTTCAGTATATATGATCTATGTTTTAATCCAGATGGAACTCAGTTAGTTATTGCTGCTGGACAACAAGTTCTTGTTTATGAAACTAATGAAGGTACTTTAATTCAACCATTAAAAGGTATGTAATGAAGCTTATGAATCCAAATAAAAGAGTTAATTTAATAAAATATAAGTTATATTTTTGTTTATACTTTATAGGGCATAAAGATATAGTTTATTGTGTATGTTATGCAAGAGATGGCAAAAAGTTTGCATCAGGTAGTGCTGATAAAAGTGTTATTATTTGGACATCAAGATTAGAAGGCATACTTAAATATTCGTAAGTTATCTCTGTTTTATAAATAGCATAATTAAGATAGGAATAATATTTTTGATACTATATTATAACCAAATCTTTCACTTTAATACACTAGTACAATTTATGAGATAGAGATTTAATGTGTTTGAATAAATTACTAACTAATAAAATCTATAAATGAAAAGATATTAGTTTGTTAGAAATGTTAAGTATAAATACATAACTTTATAGAAAATATTATGAAAAGTAAAATAGTCTTAAAATTTTATAATGATAGTTATTTATAGTACATATATTAATGTTGTGTATGTTTATGATACTATATTTCAGACATAATGAAGCTGTTCAAGCTATGCAGTTCAATCCAGTATCACATCAACTTTTAAGTTGTTCTTTGTCAGACATAGCACTCTGGTCTCCAGAACAAAAAGCAGTTGTAAAGCATAAATCAAGAGGAAGAGTAAATTGTTGTGCTTGGACAAACGATGGTCAATATTTAGCAATTGGCTTGGCATCTGGCTATGTCTCTATTAGAAATAAAGTTTGTTTTCTTTGTTTAAAATCTATGTCCATTACACAATGTAAATAGTTTTATATGTATCATATTGTTAATATAAAAGTGTATTAAATATTATTCTATTATTTAAATATTGTTTAACTATTTATTTATTATTTATTGTATATATTTGTTTAGAACGCTCACAATTTGAAAACATTTAAAAAGTTTAATTTCATATAAATTGTATTGAATTTATTTTAATATTTTAGAATGGAGAAGAGCAAACACGAATTGATAGACAAAATGGAATACCTATTTGGAGCTTGTTGTGGAATCGTCAATGGTAAAAAGAATAATTACATAACATTTAACATAATAATTGCTTGTACATATATTAACACTTTGGCTGCCGCGTTGGAATCACATGTTTCGCTCAGAACGCCACAGGAGTATTTTTATTATTCAAAGCATATAATGGCAAAATAATAGTAAATTAATGATGTAAGACAACATTCTTCCCCAATGGACCGTTTATCTTATTGGTGGTCACGGGTGACCACCGTGGCGCCTTGGTAACAGTTGATAGCGACATATTATAACAAGGCTTCGTTTATTTCAATAAACCATTCGCATTCGTTATTTCGTCGTAAGCAAAACATCCAGAATATATTGTTGAAACGTGTAGAAGATATTAGTAAACAGTATTATGATTATTTTTATGATTTCGGCGAAACATTCGGCTGAAATGGTAGAGGTAAAAAAAAAATATAAACGATAAACCAATAGTAGTGGTAAATTACAACAGAGGAAAATGTGCTGTAGATTTATCAGACCAAATGATAGCTTTAGAGTTATTGTTAAATACATCAATTTCAAACGCGATGGTACTCTATAAACAAGCAACAAAAACAAAAATCAAGGTATCAGATTTTAGAATGGCACTTGTAATGCACCTTACACAGTGTCATTCACTAGAGCCATCAAATATACTTATTTGACAAAAATTGCGACACGAAATGCAGAAGAAAAAAGGGCAAGTGTACCTGTCATGAAAATTTTGCAGAGACTGCTATAAAAAAAGTGTTAAACAGTCAGGATCAAAAATTGCTAAGAATCGGATCAAAAAGATAACCACCTATTGTCCAGATTGTATTGATGAGCCACATTTATGTTTAAAGTATTTTAACGCAGTGCACTGTTAGATGCAAGATTTGTTCATTTTTTTTTTATTGATTTTCTAATAAAAATATTTAATTGTTCAATGGGGCACTTTTTATTTCAAAGTATCTTCTATTTGTCGGTTATATTCAAAATGTCCTAACTGTCAATTTTCATTCAATTTTTACAATTGTAAGAAGTTCAAGCGCTCCGGTCATCAATGACCACTGTGGCGTCACAGGAGAAACCATGGCTGGTCATATATGACCAATGTGGCAGTCAATGTATTAATGTCATGTATTAAATATTTCATAGATTTTCTGTAAAGGATTAGCAAATAACAAATTTTAGTAATGAGTTCTTTTATTATCCATAGGGAAGATTTAGCAGAAGTTCTGTGTATTGCAGAATGGAATGGAACCCTATCATTTTATTCAATTTCAGGAAAATCATTGGGAAAAGATAGACAACTCAATTTTATGCCACTTAAAATGTGTAACTTTGCAGGAGATCAATATATTTTAATTTCTGGAAGTAATAGACAGTGTTTATTAATGACATATGATGGGATACAATTGATTAACATTGGTGGTACATTTTCCTCTTGGGTTTGGAGTTGTGCTGTACATCCAAGTTCTACACATGTTGTATGAATTAAAATTTTTCATTTTTTATTCAGTCTTTAATTTTATAATTCTTATTTCTTTAAACTTATAATTGTATAATTTATTTTAATATTTACTTCAATACTTACAATTAATACGCTGTAGAATTACTTAAAAAGGAGCTATTTGTCTTTTTGTTTAGGCATTAGGTTGTCAAGATGGTACAATAACATATTTGCAGTTATCTTGGGATGTTATACATGGATTATATGGAGATAGATATGCATATAGAGAAAATATGACTGATGTAATAATACAAAATTTAATTACTAATCAAAAAGTTCGCATTAAGTGCAAAGATTTGGTAAGTATACGAAATATTTTGATAATAAATATAATTTTAGATACATATTCGTTCTTTAATTTTTAAATTGAAATAGTGTACTAAAAATACTGATAAATAAGATACATTATATAAAATTTCTTATTTTATTTTTAGATATATCGTATTGCTGTGTATAGAAACAGATTAGCAGTTCAATTATCGGAACGTGTAATAATTTATGAACCATCAAATTCCAATGATGGAATGCATTATCGAATATATGAAAAATTAAATCAAACATTAAATTGTAGTTTACTTGTTGTCACTACAAATAACTTAATTTTATGTACAGAAAGACAATTACAAAGTTTATCTTTCAGTGGTACAATAGAAAGAGAATGGATACTTGATGGACTTATAACTTATATAAAAGTTGTTGGTGGACCAATTGGTCAAGAGTGCCTTATTATAGGTTCGTATTACAAAATTTGTGCAAATTCAAATAAAATATCTTTGTAAGAGATAAGAAAAAATGAAAATTTAACAAAAGATGAATTAATTATATTTAATATAATTATAATAATATTAATAATATAGTTTTATTGAAATTATTAATTTATTGAGAATCAGCTAGTTTGCATAAACTTACGGCCCAAGGTGTGACGCGAGTTTTTCGATGAGCCTTTGCACAGTGGTAGAGCTTGAAAAACTGAAGCGAATGATACCCGGTTTTGGGGGCCAATGAGTTATAGTTTACGAGATATTCAACATTAAAGTTATTATTGTTTCTTATCTGGTGAAATATGAAGAGGTTTGTCAACAGCGAATGCGGCGTGGTTGGTAAAGTGTCAGCGTAGTAACTTTTTTGTCGCGAGTTCGAGTCCCGTTGAAACACTTTTACACTACTCTTTTTTTTTCACTTTCTTTTAAAAATACATTTGTTAAATATGACTTATTTATAACTAATGTTCGGATATATTCTTTAAAATAAACAATTTAATTTCCACTTTGAATGTACGATGTGCATGAACTTGGGTGATAGTTTTCGAAAAAGCAGTGGAAACATAAAAATTTTAAGCACCATGTAAAAATGTGCGATTACCAGCTATACTTTCCCTTCCAAAGGATCCTACGAGTCCTACCTCTGAAGGTGATGACAACCGATGTTTTCCAGATGCTCTCAAGCGACGTATTTTCTTACAATGTGTGCATGCACAAATGAAAAGTCAGTTTTTTCAAAGCATTCAAAGCGAACAGTTCTGTGTGAAAAGTGTTGGGAAGTGTAAAGCGAAAAGTGGTGTTATTAAGAAATTGTTAGAAAAAAGAAGTTTAAAAATAAGTTGCGGTAATGGAGTGGGAATCTGTGGATTTATTATCTTCCGATGATGATAATCATACATTGGCAGAAAATGTTTTTGATTCTTTACTGCCAACTGCAACGGAAGAATCAAAGTTAGAAATTACAGGTGCTTTAATACACTGCGTTAATTTATTAAAAACACAGCAGATAATAACATCGCTTGATAAACACGACGGAAATATCACAATGCGGTCAAGATTAATGGGAAAAATGTTTGCCAGGAAAATTTTGGAAACTATTTCCACTCACAACTTTGTAAATGATGAAGAAATCGAATTTGAGGATACGGAAAAAGTGGAGCGGAGTAATTCCCCTGAACCAATGGAAGACACTCAAAAAACAGATTCATCAGCATCAAGTTCCAGTGACAACACTGATTCTAAAAAAGATGTTCATGTTCCACTATCAGTTAAAGCAAAAGTGGTTTCTCTTGCTCGGCTCTATCCAAAGTGGAGTATTAAATCGTTACAGAAAAGGGGAAGCAAATTTTTAAAATCAAGACAGCAACTTTCTAGATGGAAAAAGCAAATTGAGAGAGGTGGATCTACCATAGATAAATGGCAAGAAATTGATAGATATGTATACGATAGATTTTGGGAAGCAAGGAAGGAAAAACGACTAATAGTTAACACAAGATCTCTGCAATTGTGGGCATTAGCAGCCGCTTTCCAATATGGTTCTGACTTCCAATTTTCGGCGTCTGAACACTGGGCAAAAAATTTTAAAATCCGACACAAAATTCGACAGCGTCGAATTACGAAATACGTAACAAAAAATGAAATGGATAATATCAATGAATTACAACAAACTGCAGAATTGTTTCAGAACCAAACCCGGCAGATAATTTACAACTTCGACCCCGATTTCGTAATCAATACAGATCAAAGTGGAGTACAATACGAAATAACAACTGCAAGAACCCTTTCATTTCAAGGAGAGAAGACAACTTAAGCAGGCGTACAACATTTATCGAAGACAACACACTCATATACCATACAATATGCACTCACCCTGTCCGGAAAGTTGCTTCCAAAAGTTTTTATTTGTTTGCAAGAAGCGAATGGAGCTTTTGGTCCACAAATCGAGGAACAAGTTCAACAAATGATGAATAAGTTTAAAAATATAATAATAACTTGCACAAAATCTGGCAAACTACAATCAAGTACATATGAACAATATTTGGACACAGTAATTTTGCCATATGTGGGAGAGGAACCATTTTTATATATACTGGACTCATGGTGTGGACAAACGAAGCAAGAACTGTACGATAGGAAATTTAAAGATAGTAATGATTTACCTACATGCACCTTGAAAGTAATTCCACCTAAATGTATACCTATATGCCAACCCTGTGATGTCTATTTTTACCGTCAAGTGAAAAATTATATTCGAAAAATACAAAATTGTTGGACTTCAAATAATCAGTGCCGCGATTTAACTTCAAGAAATAATATAATAAAAATTCAGTCCTTGGTACATAATCAGTTACAAGCACCAATTTACAGTGACATGATAAGGTAAATGTAACTATATNTCTAAAGCATTCATTCGATGTACATGGTGCTTAAAATTTTTATGTTTCCACTGCTTTTTCGAAAACTATCACCCAAGTTCATGCACATCGTACATTCAAAGTGGAAATTAAATTGTTTATTTTAAAGAATATATCCGAACATTAGTTATAAATAAGTCATATTTAACAAATGTATTTTTAAAAGAAAGTGAAAAAAAAAGAGTAGTGTAAAAGTGTTTCAACGGGACTCGAACTCGCGACAAAAAAGTTACTACGCTGACACTTTACCAACCACGCCGCATTCGCTGTTGACAAACCTGTTCATATTTCACCAGGTAAGAAACAATAATAACTTTAATGTTGAATATCTCGTAAACTATAACTCATTGGCCCCCAAAACCGGGTATCATTCGCTTCAGTTTTTCAAGCTCTACCACTGTGCAAAGGCTCATCGAAAAACTCGCGTCACACCTTGGGCCGTTCCCAATATTTAGTCATATGTTAATGACAATTTAATTATTTTTTTTTTATATTAATATTTAGTACTAATGATTTGTTTATTAGTTTTGGTTAATAAAATAAAAATAAAGTATATAATGAACTCTTATTTTCATGTTTTTTAGGTTTAAATACTGGCTATATAGTGAAAATATATTTAGATAATCCTTTCCCAGCATATATAATAAAAATTGAGGGTTCTGTAAGATGCCTTGATATCAGTTCATTAAAGGAAAAAATTGCTGTTGTTAGTGATCATGGAATCCTTTCTGTATTTGATTTATATACAGAAGAAAAACTGCAAGAATTTCAAAATGTAAATAGTGTGACATTTAATAATAGTTTTGAAGATATAATGTGTTTTTCTAGTGGAGAATATTTAGCAATTAAAGTAGGTGATTTTGCGGAATATAGACAAAAATTTTCGGGACTTGTCATGGGTCACAATGAATCAAAAGTGTATTGTTTAAATGGTTCTTCTATTGTCACGTTAGAGGTAAATTTGTGCTTTGGTATATATACAACAAATATGCTATTAAGTAATGAAATTTAAGTCATAAAATGCTAAGTTTTGAAAATAATAGTTGCACGCATGTAATATAACATAATTTATGATAACATAAATGATGATAACTAAAATATTATTATCTGTATATAGGTACCCTTATCATTGTTTATGTATCAATATATTGATATTGGTCTTTTTTCTAATGCTTACAACATGGCATGTCTTGGAGTAGCAGATTCTGACTGGTTTGCTTTAGGAACAGCTGCTTTAGAAAATTTGGAATTAAATATTGCATACTCTTCTTTTGCTAGAATAAAAAATTTAAAATATATAGAAGTTTTATCTGAAGTGGAAGAAAAACTTAAATCTGGAGAATGGGGAAGAGAAGCATGCATGGCTACTGCTGCAGCTGCTATGGGAAAACTCAAAGATGCTGCGAAACTTTTCCAAAAAGCTGGTTTACAACAATATGCATTAACTATGTACTCCGATCTACGCATGTTTGATATTGCACAAGATTTTATTGTTAGTGGAAATAATCAGGTTAGTGAAGAAATCATTTAGTAATATGTTTTATTTAAATTTTTATATTAGTTTTATACAGGGTATTCTATGTCATTATTACCATGTAATTTCATTGAACATTGTCTAATTTTATAAAAAATTTAGACATATGCTTTAGCATGTATCTTAATCATTAAGGATTAAAAATGATATATATGTATATTGTTTACAAAGATAAATATTTTATGTTTGGATTTTTCAATAACTTCATATTTTTATTTTAATGTAATGCAAAATATAGTTACGAAATATACATAAATGACAAAAAAGGTATGTACACAGGTACAAATTTTATTAAAGATATGACATTACATTACATTATGTAATGCTTTGTGATAATACGTTACAGGATGCTATATATGTTACAATGACATTTATATTAAAATCGGAAATAATAAGAATAAAAATTTTGTTCCAGGATCGTACAATTTTACTTCGTAAACGAGCAGAGTGGGCTAAAAGTCTTGGAGAACCACGTGCTGCGGCAGAAATGTTTCTTTCAGCTGGAGATGTTGATCGCGCCATAAATATAATCGCAGAGTATGGCTGGATTGACATGTTAATTAAAGTTGGCAGACAACTTGATAAAGCAGATAGAGATAATTTAACTGTAATTGCTAAAAAATTAAAAAAGCTGGGTGCAACTCACGGTGCAGCAGAAATTTTTAATCGCTTAGGAGATGATCCTGATGTAGCGGATGTTTTAGTAGAAGCCCAAGCTTGGCCAGAAGCATTTGAATTAGCTGAGAGAAACCCCAAACTAAAAGCTAGAATATATGGACCATATGCTAGATGGTTGGCAGAAACTGGCCATTTTTCTGAAGCACAAAAGGGTAATTTTATTCAAATTTCTTTATTTGAATAAAATGTAATTGGAATATACAAAGAAAACTTGAAATTTAAAAAAAAAAATAATTCACAATTTGTTCGTATTAAATTTGTGCGAAATAGTAATAAAATTGATAATATATTAAAACATTCATTAAATTCTGCAGCATTTCAAATAGCTGGACAATCAGACGAATCTGTGATGGTTTTAATAATGTTGGCTAGAAATGCAGTTACTGAAAAAAGATTTCGTGATGCATCTTACTTTTATTGGCTTCTTTCTCAAATCAGCTTAAATCTTAATAAAACTGTGGATGAATTACAAACAATGTTTCTCCAATATTATGAAAAGGCTGAAATCTATTACGCATATCACGAAGTACATAAATATGTAGTAAGTAATTTATGTATCACTTTACAATACATTAATAACTGTAATTAATATTAAGAATTCATAATGTGTGTGTGTGTGGGTATGTGTCAAAAGTCACTGATATTACATTAAAATACTAAATACATATTACTAGGTAATTATTTTTCTTTTTTTAGGAAGAACCGTTTACATCATTAATGCCAGAAGCTCTTTTTAACATTGCGCGATTTCTTCTAACTAAAACAGAAAATATTCAAATAGAAGGAGTTTCAAGATTCACCATAATATACACATTGCTAAAACAAGCTTCTTTGCTTGATGCTAATAAACTAACTATGCAATTACTTGAGAAATTACGAAAAACAAAAATTCCAGTAAATCAACTTAGCCAATTAGAAATTTCAAATTTAAATGCTCGAGCATCTTCTTATAGAGATCCTGAAGAACTTTTACCTCTTTGCTATAAATGTTCGACATTTAATCCCCTGTTGCCATCAAATAATCAGGGGCAGTGTGTGCAATGTGGTCTAAAATTTCAATATTCATTTGTAATGTTTGGTAAGTACTACTTTTAAGAAATTTTAATCATTTTTCAGCTTTGCTTTCAAAGTGCAAGTATAAACGAAACAATGTAAATATAACATTATGATAAATTTACTATTAAAATCAATATATTTAAAGAAAATATAACATTTGCAAACATTTTCAAACCAAATATACATTTTTGTAAATATACTTCATTTAATATTTATAAAAAATATGTAGTCGGTACGAAATTATAATTCATCAAAAATATATAAATTTTAAACATAAAAATTGTGATTTTTATATTTTAAGCATATTAACTATTATATAGTATTTGCTTCTTTGATTGTCTGTTTTTATTAGAAGATGTTTGAAACATATTAAAAATAGTAATATATTATATTCTACCATATTGTATATATTATATTAGCAGTATTATAATAATTACAGTAGTTAATATAATAATATATTTCTTCATTTCAACTTGATATCCAAGTAAAGACTTGATTTACAATATTTTTACGCTATTTACAGTAATTATTAGTACTATAAAAAAATTGTAATATGTGTATATATATGCAAAAATTACAGAAATTTTACCATTGGTCGAATTTGAATTAGAAGAAAATATTTCTGATGAAGAAGCAGAAAAATTAATAAATGACTCATTATCATCATCCAATGATATTACAACTACAAATCAATTTTCTGTCACCTCTGAAATTGATCTTTTTACAGCACGGTTAATGAAATACGAGGTATTTTAATCAATTAATAAAATTAAAGTCAATAATACGGTGATGTTGAATAATATTTTTGACATTTAATATTTAAAAATGTTATAATTATATAAATATATAAAAAAAATATAATTATAAAATATGAGTAAAATAGATTTAATTTAGTCAATTACTCATTTTAGGAAAAATCTAGTTCTTCTACTATAATCGTGGGAAGAAATGTCTTAAAAAGTATGGATCCGTGTACAGTATTAATTATTAAATGGCCAAAACCATTTAAAACAAAGTATTTTAAAAATCTATTACCTGATTTACAAATTACATTTTGTAAATCTTGTTTAAAGGTATGTGAAATTTAACATTATGTATATTTATTATATTTATGTTATGTATGTATATATGGAAAATTTATATAAATTAAGTTACACATGTCTTTATAGTCAAATAAGAATAAATAATAAAAATTTGTAATACTACGGAACATTTTAGATTAAGGTAATCATATAGTAAATATAAGATATATAGATTTAAAAGAAATGTAATAATTGCTTATCATTTTTTTTAGCTATTTCATTTGGATGATTATGAACTGGCTTTATTAAGACACGGATATTGTCCATTTTGCAGAACAGTAAATAAAATTTCCAATTAGTGCTTTTTGTTAATTTAGATACGTTTATATAAGTACAATATTATTTTTACTGTAATAAATTATTACCATTACAAATTAAATTTAACTTAAGTTACAGTAATTTAATGTACGTAATTTGTATTAGCTCCATTGTAGACGAATGTCATTGCGATTTTGTTAGCATACTCGTATATTTTAAATTCGTCAATTATATATTTCTAATAACAGAATTGTACGTTATACAGGGTTGGTTACTTAAGACGAGCCATTTAAGTAATTTTTTCAATTCTGTAGATAAAATGAAATGTTTAAAACAAAAAAAATTTGTGATCGCGATAATGATTTCGACAAAGCTTGTTTACGTTTTGAATTGATCGAGCATGACTTTGTTAACAAAGCCGAGAATATGTTCCAGAAGCATTCACCAATTTTCATTTTTCACTCATTATTACATCTTGAATGACCATGACCATTGAAATCGTTTTGAGAAGGATTATAACCGTAAGAGTTCAAATATACATAGTCCTACTTAAAAAAATGAAAGTGACTTTTAAATTTCCTAAGCTCATCCACCTGATAAAACGTTTTGATCATTATGTAATGGCCCCCCTCGGAACCAAACAACTTTTATTTCAGACACTTCTCCTTATGTTTAGAATTGAAAAAATTATTCAGGTGACCTGGCTTAAGTGTATAAACTTATTAAATCGCATAGTTTCTTCGTTATGAGATTATAACGATATTGTATCGTTCGATCTGTACCGAGATCTGTACCTTTATTTATTTTATTCGCTTTTTTGAAATATTTTTGCACATATTATCTTTAATTAATTATATTTAATGAAATTGCTTAGAAATTAGAATTAATATTGTATGAAGAGTCTATCTGAATTTAATTAATTTTAAAGTATAAGATATTATATATGTAACAAATTTATCATATCAGTGAACATATCTTTAGCCATTTTTTATGTGTAATGGATATCTCGATAATCCAGTTATATAAACACGAATAGGTAGTAAGTTGGTTTTCATTTGCACGCTAATTGTTCTGATTTCTTGAGTACCGTTGAACGAGATCTTCAGAAGAATTGAGTGTATTTCGAACAGTTACAATTTGAAAGATGTTGCGTGTAGCTTACTTGACGATCTTCCTTTTTGTAAATATCGTTAGTTATAGATTGGATAATGATGATATCACGGAAATTCCAAATTCAATGTCTCGCGGAAGGTGTAAGTAACAGAAAAATGAATGAAATTGTAGTTAAAAATGACGAAGGTACAAAATGAAAATAATAAAAATTATAAAATTCAATTAATATTTCAGGGTAGTTACATTTATTTTTGCTATATAATATAACATAAACATTTATATTATGTATGAAAATGATAAATTACTAAATCGATTTTTAAACAGTCTTCCCGCTATTCAGTGTTATTCGATTTGCAAACTCGCAATGCCTTGCTAGCAACAATTTAAATGGTACCTGCTTTACCAGAAGAGAATGCCGTAATTATGGTGGAATACCATCTGGCAGTTGTGCAAATGGACATGGTATTTGCTGTGTTTGTAAGTAATTAAAATATTCAAACAATTTTTTATGAAATTTGAATAGTAAGTTCATTTAAATTTAATGTTTACAGTTCAAAAGACATGTGGCTCCACAACAAATGTAAATAATACATATTTCACAAATCCAGAATATCCAACAACTTATGAAAGGCAAGGACGATGCACAATAACAGTACAACGTTGCAATTCAAATATATGCCAAGTGAGCTAATAAAATATGCTAAAAGCTTTAAATTCATCATAATAATTATTTCGCTGAATTAAACGTTGATCGAGTTAAAGGATATAAACTTTGCTAGAAAATTGAATTAGTATATACTTTTTTCTTTTTCTGTTTCTGTAAAAAGTTATAATATGATTCATGTTTAATTTGTAATATCCTAAATTGGTTTTAGTTACGTTTGGATTTCTTGGAATTTAATCTTGCTCCACCGAATTCTAGTGGAATTTGTGACCTTGATCTCCTTTTAGTTTCTTCATCTGGAAGCAGAATACCTCGAATTTGTGGAGAAAATGCAAATCAACATGGTAATAAATAAAATTATTAACACAATAATTACATACAAATATCAAATTATATGTAATTGTAAATAAATATGTCATAATTAGAATTTTACAATATAAATTGTATAAATATTTAATAAATAATATACTTAATTTGAAATAAGACAATTAACATTTGCAGGAACACTTTACTTGGATAAATGAAAAATTAATTTATGATTTTTGAATAGTAAAATAGCTTTCTATATTTAAACAAAATAATTTAGAAAATATAGATAAAAATTTAATAAAATTATAATTGGTTGAATTATATTTATATTCATTGATAATACATATATATATATATATATATATATATATATATATATTTCATGAACTATTGATTTTCAGGAATATATTTATATGATTTATATCTTCTATATTCAGAATCACACTTTAAATTAATTGGTAAATCTATGTCCGTATGAAACTATGTATTTGTATTATGTATTTGTAAATACATTCAATTATTAAGAACACTTATAATAACTTAACACTAATCAACCCTTTTGTTGACTTAAATTTTTCAGTGTATGTGGATTTCAATGATGATACTCCTATTATGATATCGATTGATACTAATACTAGATATCCTACAGATCGTCGTTGGAATATAAGAATACAACAATTACCCTGTGATGCAACATATAAAGGTATGTATATCGTATACATATTTCATACTGCCTTTTTTTAAATAGGTATATATTTCATAATTAACAATTAAAAATTGACATTTAAGTACATTAATATTTAAAAAAGATTCTAACTTAAAATAATTTTAGCTTTTTATTTATGAAAGTTATATCATTTTTTTAGCTTATAAAAAGTAAGATATTGAGAATATATTATTGCTATCTTAAGATAGAAGTAACCAATGATATCCAATACTAAAATACTTCTAATTAATAACTTGATTATAGAATTCTTCTTACAGCCCCAAATGGATGTTTACAGTATTATGATAGTGTCACAGGTACCGTAACAAGTTTTAATTACGGCACAACACAAAATCCAAGAGGTATTATAACTATTAATAATTTACAGAAATTAGTTATTTTCTAAAAATAACTATATACATTACCACTTACTTAAAATATATACAAAGTACATGACTGTAATATATGCAGTAATATGCCAGAAAGTACAAGAAAAATACAGTATATACAGTAACGTGCCAGTTACAAACTACAACTACATAATAATTAAATATTTAAATATGTAGGATCAGAATTTAAAAACATCTAAGCTATATTTTACAGTAAAATTTTTTATATACATTTATGAATATATAAATTATATACCTATAATAACTATAGTATATCAAAAGTTCAACAAATTGTATTTTTTGAGTTTTATATTATCAAATTTTTTAATATATTGTCTAAAAAAAAAGTATTCTTATGGATATTAATAAAAATTAATTAATAGAAGATACTTATTATTCATGGGAATGCCACTTAATTATTAACAGTAACTAAATAATAAAAAATAATAAAAGTTATAAAACTTAGATAATAAAAATTATTTTAGAACCACCAATAGGTACACGGCAAATCGCAAATACGAATTATGGTGTATGTGTAAGAATGGCACAAGGATATTGTGCCATTGAATGGTCTCAAACAAATTCAAATTCATTTACCGTTTCTGGAGATACTAGTGCATTTGACTCTACTTTAATAGGTAAGATGATGTCCTAATCAATTACTCACATAGTCATAATATTTATGTTAACAACATTAATATATTATTATCATTATAATATCATACATTAATATATCATACAAAACATTTTGAAATTTTATTAGCATTGTAATGAGACATAACTATCATGATTATATCAGTAAAATTTGAAAATGTATATAGAAATTACAAAATATTTATTGTAAGCATATGTTTGTCAAAAATCACATTCAATTCTCCACTATTATTACTATATAAGCCATAATATTTCCTGAAATCATCTTTAACACTAATTATATTTAAGATGCTGTATGTTATTTTCCTACTAAAAATGTATGTTCGCAATGTCTTGTAACTTCTATAAACATCTTCGGATTGGTTCAAAATTTTACTAATGTAGTTATGATACTCGTGCCTCATTATAATGCTAATGAAACCATGTTATACTTATTAAATGTTGCAAAATAATTTGTTACTTCCAAAAACAATCGTTTCTTAAATGAAAACAAATCATTATTTTAATATTATTAATTAGTATAATTATTTGTAAATAAATAGGTACTCAATATGCAGCAGAACAAGGAATCAATTGCACTAAAGACTTTGTTATTATTCCACATCCATTTCAAAATGGTGTTGCAGTTGGTACAGAAAGGTTTTGTGGTAATGGCTTTATAACAAAAACATGTAAGTACATATTCACTATATCTATAATTTTCTTTTTAACCAAACATAAAATACTTGATATAAATAACTTGCATAGTTTTGTGTCTGTTTATAATGTATCAAAATTTATATATATATATGTGTACTATATGATTCTATTAATTATCATAATTTCTTTTATTTTAGCTTTCTCCAAGCCATTTGTACTATACGTTGTCACAGATGGCGATGAAGTTGGAGAAGTGGAAAATAAAGGATTCTCATTAATGTATCGTCAGCTACCCTGTGTAGCTTAAATAAAAAGCATGTTCTTATTTCACATATACATATGACATATACACTATAATGATAATGTTATAGGATATAATAATTTTTATTTGGTTTGGAGAACTTTCTTTTTCATTTGTTACCCTTTCCTACGACTATCACAGTCAGTAAAATACTAAGAGTTTGAAGAATCATGTGTACTATTTCTTGCTAATTATCGAATTGTAAATATTGTATCATTATTATATTACATCATTATTGGATTTTATGTTAAAATATAGGTATATTTAATTTTATCGTTATATTTTATGTTATTATTCTTCTCATATGTTGAACTAAACTGTTATTATTCATATGTTCTTTAATTTCTACATAATTAAAAATTTATTGTTTATAATACAATCTCTCTTGTGTCTTTTTATTGTAATGATACCAATATAAAAGAGCATAAAATGTAATTTTATTCTATCTAGTATCCTTTAATGATCAAAATGAATTATGAAAAAACAATCACAAACAAGTGATAATAAAACTGTAATGTAAACAATAAGATAATAAAAATGTAAACAATACAAATCAATATGTTTTATTTATATTATTTAGTCATTAAATATTTGCTTCCTGAATGAGTTTCTACTTCCTTTGTCATAGCATTATACCATGTGCTAAGGTTTGTATTATCTAAAGCATCTTTAAAAGCACTGCATCCTTCTATACTCTTCAAAACTCCATATACAGCAAGATCTGATAAATTAGGCTTTTCTCCTCCCATAAATGTACCACCATGTTTATTAATAGCATTTAACCATTTGTTGATTTCATCATATAAAGATTGTCGAACATCTTGTTTTAAATGATGTCTTTTTTTTAATCGTTTTGATATAAGCCACATAGCTGTTGCACCTACATTTATCATAATTAATCTTTCCCATGTTGGAAAATATTCTTCCCATTTACCAACCTAATTGATTAAAAAAGTATCTTTTCATTCTACCTTCTTTTTTTAATCCCTTGCTATACTCGGAAAAATCTGGGCCCAAACGTTACGCCCGAATGCTCGGAAAAAGAGCCGAAGTGGCGGAGACAGTGTCGGAACTTGAAACATAATATCGTGCGACTGAGTGCATAGATATGGTGCCGCGCCCATGTTTAGAAAAAAGACACCATTCAAGGTATTCACACTAGGTCCGAGATTAAGACCACGAGCCTGACTCGTTCAAACTCTTCAAGTTTGGTTCAAAATTCTCATCACGACTCAGACTCGTAAAAGTATGGCAAGGGGTTAATTTATACATTAATGCTAAAATTATTATATTATCTTGCTTGGTTATATAGTATGTTATGATGCTTAACTGTTATTAAACTACTTACTTTAGAAAACCAATTGAAAGTTTTATAGGCTTCATCAAGTGTTCTATACACATTCGGTGATAGTGTGTGCACAAATTCATCATCAACCCATTTTCTCCATTTACGTTCTTCCCTAGAACAATATGTTACTCAAAATACAAAACCTAAATATATATTAGTAACATAAAATATGAGTATTAGCATTGTAATTTTAATACCATTTTTATTTAATTAATCTATTTCAATCTATTTCATAAAAAGATTAATAATTATTCTTTCTACAATGGAACTTACATGACCTTATCCATAATTTTATTTGCAGGTAAATTATCTTGATACATTAAGAAATATTTATTCATAATTTCATATTTCAACCTTTCATTTTCATCATGCATTGCTATGCTTGGATAATATTCTATTAAATCATTAATTTTTTGGGATCTCTCTTTCAAATATGATGCTAGTAGAGAAATAATCATTGAACTATCATTTAAAGGTTGATATCCTGAATCTACTTGTGCTAAAAGTATTGGTACTTTTTTATAAGATGACCAAGATATTTCTTTCCGTAGTACAGGATCAACTTCCACAATTTCATAAGATATTCCATAGTAATCCAAGAAAACCCTGACCTAAAGTGGTTTTATACTTACAATTATCACAATTTATGAAAACAATAACTTATTATTTCTAAAAAAATGTGATTAAAATTTAGATACTATATTTTGCACTTATATTTTCATTTGAAAAATATATATGCTGCTAATTATATCTTTATCATACTATTAATTCATTACTTACTAAATAAATGATACATATGAATATTTTACCTTACAACAAAAAGGACATGTCTGATATTGATAAAGAGTTAATTTTAATTCAGTAGTGTCCACTGGAAAAATAATCTGCAATAAAAATAAAATAATAAAGTATTTGATGTATGAACAACAAATTAATCCAATGTTAAGCTTTGAATTAAATATGAATGAATTAATATGTAAACGCAAAATACTTCTCTAGAAACTGGTACTGATGGTTTTTCTTTAAGTATTTTAATTTTTTCTTCTTTTCCTTGAAGGTGATATGTTTTTGAAGCTTCCATATCTTTATACCAAGAATATCCTGTGGTAATAGCTATACCAACAGGAAATCCAATAGAAATTCCTACTAGACTTGCTTTAAATACAGTTCTTAACATTGAAGATTGTCGAGATGCTGATAAAATACTTTCATTTCGTTTTGGATATCTTTTAATAACATTTTTAACATAATATAAATTTTGTGGAAATTTTGACAGTCTTTGCAATATAGACATTATGAAGTCTTATTATATACACAGATTATAATAAATTAATTATTTTAAATACGTTACTCTTAAATAAATTATTTTGCACCTCTTAGTAATATAACAATTACAAAAAAGGTTATGCATTAAAATTACAAAATATATGACTTTCGTAATAAACTTTATAGATCACACGATAATCACATTTAATTTTCGTTCTCATACGAAATTTAATAAGTAATCTAATAAAATTATAAGAAAATATCCAGCACAAATTTGTATTTTTATTTATTGTTGATTATAAATAACTAAATGTATAATTAATAACATTTATCATTTGTATTAACTCTAATAAACAATTTATTAACTTTATAAAGAGTTTATTCTTTAGAAGATAGGAATTTAATATTACACATTTATAAATTACAATTTGTAAAAAGAAAATTTATATTTCATATTCGATCTTTAATAAACTCATTTTAATTTATTTGTAGAATAGATGTAATAATATCAACAGGTTAATTGAGTAAAACGTTTTTTCCACCGGTATTATTGATAATTGATTTTCATTTGTGTACTATTGAATTTGCATCATGAACAAATTTTACAGGTTATGTAATTTATACTATACTTCTATATCCATATATTTTGCGCAGGCGTGACAACCGCGTAACAGTTAAATAAAGTATGTAAATTACAGTCGGTAGTTTACATATTGTCTGTGAATAAAAGAAACCAAAAATTTAGTGTTAACTATTGAATCGAATAGACATCCTCAAATATAAATGATACCTGGTGACACACATGTACATTTGTGCGCGCATATAGTTTGTCAATAGTTGTCAATTAATATCTAAAGCTTCGTAGCTGAACTAAATGTTTGAAGAAAAAATGAAATTGTGATTTTATAATATGATTTTGCTTTAGCTGTTAGGAACGAATAATATCTATTAATCTCGAAAGTATAGATATTAATTAATAAATAAGATACATATATATAATATATATATTACATATCTATGTATTTATAATTAAAACAGTACAAACAAACTTAACCTCAAAGTTAGGTAAAAGTTTCAAATATATCTATATATTAAAAAAGATTAGGAGAGATATTCAACATGGTAATTAAAATTAATATTTAACTGTACTTTTACTTTATTATTATCCTTATAAATTATTAGTACTTAAATATAACTATCAGAGTTGGCATATACTATAAATAAAGAAATAAAATAATTTAATACCTTTGATGTAACATTTCCGTCATTTGATTGTTATATATACTTTTTGTATATTTCACATTTGATATGGTTAAATTTGCAATTAAAAGAAATAATACATTTTCAGCACGGCAGAGTAAAAGTTCAAACAACTGCAGAACAAGAAGCATTGAAGAAGAAGGAAAGAGCTGAAAAACTTTCACGTTATAGAATTGGCATGAGTATTGTGTTTAAGAAAGTAATGTTACAAATATATCACTTAATATATATTATAGTACTAATTGTGTTTATATAATCTCTTATATTTAATTATTTAGCAGCCAAATTAAAAAATAAGATACAGAAAAAGTAATTTAGTTAAATTTATCAAAATGTAACTATTTAATGTTATATATTACAGAGAAACGATAAGATTTATGATGAAGAATTAATGACGGTTACTGAACGTATGGTAAAGCAAAATCCAGATATTTATACTTTATGGAATATTCGTAGAGAGGCATTTACAAATAATGATTGGTAATTATGTGGTAGCAATAATTTTAATATTTTTTAAATGAATAATAGCTATTTGAACTCTTTAGAATTAAATAATAAGTACATCTTATTTGATATTTTATTAATATAATTTTTTATGTATAATGTATTATACATAATACAGTGATACTATAAATATATATATATTAATCACTTAAGATTCACGAAGAAAAATTTTTCTAACATAGAATAATAAATATATATATTTAAATTCAAATATTATATAAGCAGCATATTTATTAAATTTTAACTTTACAAATATAAGTAAAAATTAACATAAAAATGAACATTATATAACATGTAATATAACTATAAACAGGGATGTAAATCTTTTGGAAGAGTATTATCAAATTGAATTAAGACTTACTGAAGATTGTTTAAAACAAAATCCTAAATCTTACTGGGTATGGTATCAACGAATATGGATTATGAATCATTTAGTAAAATGTGATTGGAAAAGGGAACTAATGTTATGCACCAAGTATTTAAATTTGGATGACAGAAATTGTAAGTTACTAATGTTATTAAATTTTTTATTTTTATTATTTACAAAGTAGTAAAATATA